>QOCX01000222.1:144274-234861 GCA_005959815.1 Sarcophaga bullata
CAACTTAATTGCCACTTTAATAACGGGTTATGACTAAAAAACCATATTTTTGCTTGCGATTTGGTTAAATGAAATAAGAGTTACAGTTATTATAACGGAATTCGATTTGGTATTATCAGTTGCCTTATAAAGTGTAGATAATAAAATTTAAGAGGCGCATTAGGTTATGGAAACTAATTAATCTTCTCTGTAGAGAGAGAGAGAGAGAGATCTTCGAATGATCTGCCCCCCATAAAAACTGCTAAACGTTTTAAGAATATGAAGAGATCTTCCGTAATACAGATTTCAAGTTTATCACGTACTAGCCCAACTAAATGGGAAGCGTCCTTCTAAACTACTTGCCAAACGCACTTGGCGCAATGCCTTAACACACTGGCAAATTATTTTCTCTGGGCATTACTATGCCCGAAGATATCCAGATCTGTCTTCGGTTAGTTGAATTGACACATATCTCCTCTGAATCTAATCTGGATAGGGGGTGGTTTCATATTATAATCCTCAATAAAAATGGCTGGCACTCTGACATTGGTACTTTCCAAGATTTCGTTAATAACCTTCACAACTTCCTCTAAACTTGATTCAAATTGTCTGCGATAAACTTAATCTCACCTCCTTCACCACCCTTTTACTGATTTCTCGATCTTCTCTGATCGACAAGCGGTCTTCAGATTTCCTATAGCGATAGTCTACTCCAGTGTGGCGTTTTGTGTCAATCTTGTCGATGAACCTGCAATACTTAATATCTTACTTACTTACATTTGTGGTCGTTACAATCCTTTTAGTCAGATTTACAACCTAGCTTCTCACACCATCTTTGATTATCCAAGAGTGGCGGGACCTAGAATTTAGAGTCGATTCCAAACAATAGATTATTGAGCAACTTTTCATGGTAATTTTATCTACTCGCAGAATTTTTGTCAGAAGAAATATTTTATCGTAGCTGGGGAGTGAACCACGGACTCATATCTAATGAGCCACCCCGCCTAATTACCAAAGCTATCTAAGGTAGGAAGAATATTGCTGAAATGAAGTCGCCGAAGAAATATGTTTCCATATTGCCTTTTGTTCAAGATATCGTAGCTGAGATCTGAACCACGAACTCATGTCTAATGAGCCAACAAACTATCTATTAAACTACGGAGACTTACTTCCTTTAAATTACTCTTTAAGCAAAGCTATCTATGGGACACTCACAAATCCTGGTCCGATGGTGATTATTGTTTCATTGTCAGGCTTAACTGGCCCTATTTGGATAGAAGAAGTACGAATCAACTGTTTTAATTGGTCCGTAAGCACTCACTCTGTAAGTGTATATATTCTTACAAGCTATTGTGTAATGACTACGCAAGGGGACAGTTTTCGCTTACCTGCTATGGATTTCTGCAACGGTTATAGATCGATCAAAGAGAAGTAGAGCATTGTCTACTACATTTGGCTGGACGTAGACTCCTCTTATTTAGCATTTTCGATAGTCCAGGGAAGATATTGTCGCTTAACATCAAATTGATCAGAGGATTTTAATGCCAAGCTCTAACTGGTTAATCTGATCTTGCGGTAAGCTCTGGAGCATCGTTCCTTTGCTGATCATTACAGTCCTTCAGTGAAGGTTATGGCATAGCTTCTCATACCACTAATGTTTTATGTGTTAACTTTATAACTGAGTGGCGGAACGTAAAGTTTGAACTCGACACCGATAGATTTTTGAATAACTTCTCATGGAATTTTTTTTACTCCCAGAGTTGTTTCAGAAGAAACATTGTTTAATATTTCTTTGTGTTCGAGATGTACGTATGAGCTGAGGGCTGCTCGCCTGAGCAGCTATATAAGTATTTAAGCACTTAAGCCGAAATAGCAACTTTGATGTCAGCAAAGTTGGCACTCTATACTATACATCGCGGCAAGAAATCATCCAAGAACGAAGAGCAACACGTGTTAAGTGTATGGAACGTAGCATTACTAACGATAAGAAATTGATTACGACACCTCGAAACTTAAAAATTAATACGTGAAGCCAGATAAACCAGCAGTATGGGAGCCAAAAGTGTGTTATCTATGATGAGCTGCTGAAATCAGTCCACTTGATCATAGGCGGCCTGTACTGAACCCACAATTCAAAATTAATTTGATTTGATCTTGGCCTCATAAGATATTCAATTCAATGTTACTAGAACGATAAGAAGAATCAAGGCTAATGTCAGGCAATTTGTGGCACACTAAGCTCTTCAAATATGGCCAAAAATCCGGCATGTTTAATTTATACCCCCAGGATACATATGAATTATGGAAAATATCCGGTTTTTTCCTTTTATGGGAAAATATGTGATTCTAGAGTTCCTATTGATGATTTGAATATGAAATTAGAAAGTTTTCAGGTCCTTAGTAAGTCTTACAAGCATGTTCCAATTTATGCTTGCCTATTTAGGGTAAAACAACTTCTGCCACAGAGGCATAAATTTTATCAAAAAAAAAAAAACAGAGACATAGGGAGAGACATAGAACATGTACAATTTTTCCACTAATCGACTGTTTATTTCATGTTCAATCATTCTTCGTTTTTTTTTTTTTGCCAGACAATAACAACAATAAACAGTTAGTTTTTGTTTAAGGTTTTTGTTATTGTAACTGTACGGGTTTTATTTTATTGTCTCCAGAGCATTGATCGATATTTTAACCTTGCACAGTTGGTTGTCATGTAATAATTTCTGTTTCTTGTTTTTGTTTTTGTTTTTGTTTCTGTTTTTAAGTCTTTCCACCACTTCCAATATGTTTGTTTTTATTCTTTTTCTTGTTTTTTTTCTTCTTAACACTGCATTGAAAAGGAGAAAAAAAAATCATAAAAATTTAAAAAACATTTTTGACACTCAATGGATATGAAGGCAAATCGTGGCCACATATTAGATTGGGTACACCTTGCCCATGCCAAATTATGTTTTAATGTTCAAAGGCTAACCGACTGTTCTACCAGAACGCCAGACAGACACTCTACTGTCTGTCTGTCTGTTTATTGTTAACAACATAAACTATTTAAATTTTTAATAAAAAAATACAAACAAGATACCTTTTTTGAAAATCAATTCAAAAATATTCTTTGATTGATAACAGTGCGCAACAATGAAAATGGAATGGGCTTCTAAATATTCATACTCTAATGTACATATTTCCAAACGCTCATGTTCACGATAATTATTTGCTTTCGAAATGTGACTCTTGTTTCAGTGTTTCATTGGTTTTTCTCCACCTAAAATAAGTTCTTTTTAACTGTGACATTATCCGCCTTAATTTTGTTGATCAGTGTACCACACAACAACAAAAAGAATGTAGAATAAACTAAAAGGCTTGTACTTTCGTAATTTGTTTTTGGTGTTACTTGAACTTGTAAGAGGTTTTCAACTGGTCTTTTTGATTTCTGACTTTTTAACATTTAAGTTTACATGGGCGTATGTATAGCAAGCCAAACATTGTTTTTTTTAACTTTAAAACTTTAAGAAGTTTTTTTTGCAAAAATTTTAAAGACAGGTGCGTATATAGTTTCGTATTGAATTTATATAAGAAAAGTTAGCCGAGCATTACTTTCGACAGGAGATATCGGTGACGAAGCTTAAACAGACGCTGAAACTAATATTTTTATCATAGAGAAAGATGCAAGTTATCGACTGAAAAATGCAAGTCATCGACCAAAAAATACAAGTTATCGATCAAAAACTGCAAATCATCTACGAACGAAATGCAAGTTATCGACTGAAAAGTGCAAGTCATCGACCAAAAAATACAAGTTATCGTCCAAAAATATCATCGACCGAAAGAAGCCAATCATCGATTAAAAAATGAAAGTTATCGGCGAAAAAATTCAAGCAATCGGCGAAAAAATGCAAGTCATCGACCAAAAAATGCAAATCGTCTACAAAAGAAATGCAAGTCAATGCCAAAAAAATACAAGTCATCAACCAAAAAAATCTAAGTCATCGACTAGGACCGAAAACCCTACCTATTTAACCCAATTCTTACTGACATAAAAATGTAACAAATCTGAGGTACAAAAGACTAGCCAGCATTTGAGCACTCGGATCTTATGAGCTTAAATCGAAGATAATCAGTAGAAACTTAATCGACAGGGTAGGTAGACAGATAAGGTTATGCTCTGCTTTGTATTTGGTAAGGTATGCTTACTGAAGTGGAAGATAAAAAGCCGAAAAGACTTTCTGAAAACAAGTGGTTTTAAGATGATCGAAAGTTTCTTTATGAAACTACAATAAGTTCTGAGTGATGCATCAGACTAACATCTAATAACCTGGGGTAAGTAAGTGGGATTCTGTAGACTTATATGTAGACTTTGTTACAATGAGAATAAAGTAGCGGAAAACATTCTTGAAACCTTTGGGATCTTAATTCAGCATAGAAAGAAACACTTGGGTTCATATCAAGTGCTAGGGCAGAAATTGTGTTGCTGGACAGTGTCACATTTAAAGTTCGATAGATCACACGGACACAGTAGTAAGGCAGCTTTTCATGACGATAATAATGAAACCCCCAGGGATAATCTTTACTTCAAACCCTTTTAAAACATTACATACCTCCCACCCTGGTTACAATCGAACAATCGATTTTAAACTTAAAATAGCTTTTCAGTTAGTATTTCTAGTCCATATGGAATAGTGAACACAACAACAACAACAAAACACACGAAATAGACAAGAACCGGGTATTAGTCATCAAAAAACACACCTCTTGGGTGTCAAATAAAGTTATCAGTGAATTAATTTTGTTATTTTAGCCTTTTTCTGATACTTTTACTAGATACGAGAATAGTTCGTTCGTTTATTTATTTTTTCTGTTACAACTTGTCTCATGTAATCACAAAGAAATCTTAAAAGAATTTATTGGACTTTACTTTTATCACAACCGTTGTCTGTTCGGGTCTGTTAAGGCTTTTGATGGTCATTTACATTTAAGATATAAAGTTTAAATAAAAATAAAAACAAATTTATTTTGATTGATAAGGAATAAAAATAAAGGTTCATCGATCTAAAAGGAAGCTTAACCTTTTAACTTTGTTACTAGCAGTGTGATGTGTTAAAGAAAGTTTAGTTTCCTTGTGTAATTTTGGTTTAAAAGGGAAGTTATGCTCTTAATAGTTGGTAAGATAACCATAGGCCAATACCAACATGATCAAGTGCATTTATTGGTCTTTATTGCATCAATTTGAACCCCAGTTTTATGTCATATGAACTTGACAAACAGATAGAAAACAATAACAAATCAACGGTACGGTTCTAGAAGTTACCAGAATGCAAAGAAAAGGAAAAATAAATAGAGCTGCAGTCATCAATAAATAATTAATATAAAGAAAGAAATAGCAACAGTTACCTTTCAGTAGGCTCATGCAGCAATCACTGAAATTCCGCAGATTCAAAAATTCTTGATCATAGGCGCACACGTCCTTTTGTTAGGTCCAAGAACCGCAACTACTACTGCGGCAGTAGTCTGCAAAAATCAATGATCATCGATGTACTGATTCATTGAAAATGATTTCAAACCTTTGGTCGAAAACTATTTTAGGATTCAAATGGTGTTTGATTGAATATACTATCCCGTAGGCTTCCTAGAACACATATAAGACCATAATTTCGGAATTATTGCACTAATACGTAATAGTGTACAAGGAGAGTGATAGCCCTATTATGATCTCAATAACAGTGATAGGGCAACTGACACTGGCTTAAGTAACATACAATTGAAGACTGCCTAGTCATTCACTAGCCATTTTGGTCCAATAAAACATGGGGAAATACGTCATGATAAGCCTTATAATTATGGTACAATAAAACAAACATATCTTACAGCAGAAACACTGGCCGATCCATTAGGTACTCCCCTAACTCATAATTGACAATGCAATCATGGATTTCATGCATGGCCAGATAGGCAGGTTCGCGCGCGAGCTAAATGGCGCAGAAAATGTAGCCAAAGCTAGTTGAACATTGAGCGAAAAATCATATACAGACATACATAACTGATCATTACGACCTTCAGTTAGGATTACGAACTAGCTTATCACACCACTTACGTTGTCTGTATTTATTTTTGAGTGGAGGGACTTATAGCTTAAAGTTGACTCCGAACGAGTGATTTTTTGGGAAACTTTTCATAGCAATTTTATTTTACTCTCAGAGTTTTTGTCAGAAATCTGTTAAGAGGATGTCCCCGAAGAAATATTTTCTCATATTTCATTTCGTTGGAAATAACTGACCTGGAATTTAAACCGTAGCCTCATGTCTAATAAGCCAACACACTACCTTCTAAACTATGGCGACTTCAAATGGAAGAAAAATCGGCTTAAACTTACGAAAAATCATGTTCGGTGATGGTTGATGGTGTCATTACTAAGCATTGCTTTATAACCGATTTCCGCAGAAGCTGTAGATGTGACGAAGAGTGGGAGACTATTTCTCATGTATAGTATACGAGCACTAGCCGAAGAAGGAAAAGGTATTTTGGCAGAAGCTTGAAACAATTCCGGGAATAGGGGAATATGGAAAACTGTGGTAACACAATGGACTTTATGAGACCTAAGTGTGTATATACAATTATTTTTTTGGGTAGACAGGCACTTCTACGTACCTATCTCAGATCAGGTCTTACTCTTTCCAATTACCGCAGCAAGCCGAAAGTTTCTATATGTTGTCCTACCCAAGACAACATCTACATAATACCTTAGGTAATACCTTAGCATTGCCTTTGAACCTATCCCATGCAGTTGTTTAAGTAGATCGTTAAGTATCAATGGCCATAAAAAGTGCAGACATAACATAACTTCTCTTGGTCCTTATAACAGATTCTTAAAGGTGAGCCATCTTCATGCGAAAGCTGTTCTAATCCTACTATTAGTGTGCCTAGGTTCCTGTCAAAAAGCGTTCATTTTATGCAAAGATAGTCAGTCTTATCAAAGACACTTTCCATAGCTAAGAATGAATAGAGGGCGCTTATGCTATAGTGCTAGTGTTGCAAGTTATTCGATTAAACAAAGTAATCTCTTTTTAAATACTGTGTAGGGTAGTAGTAGGAACTAGAATAAAGGGACCCATTAAGATAATTAAATTAAATTAAATTGTTTTATTCAAAAAAACAAATTTCGGTACTTGGACTTTTAAACTCTTAAATGACGAACATGCCATGACTGCCTTTTTTTTTGCACTAGAAGGGCAATTATGCGGAACAAAAACTTAACAGCAGCAGTACAAGAAGTAACGCCAAACAAATTAAGAAATAAATTGTCATTGCCATACTGTTTGTACTGTCATATTAAATAAAACACTAACCCAACAACTTAATTAATGACAATAAAACCAACACACACACACACACACACTGCACACTAGCTTATGCAAGTATTTAAGGCACCATAAAACAAAGACTTTATCGACACCCGTTTAAATCGTTTTCCGTGTATTCAAAACACTCAATTTCGTTTGACCAGACCAGAGCAGCACCAGTTGAACAATTGAAATGTTTGTTTAAATATCATTTCAAATGTTTTGTTTTTGTTTTTGTTTTTGTTTTTTTTTGTTTTTTTTTTTAATCTAAAATTAAAAAAAAAAATTTGAAACTAATTTTGCAAGAAATAATTATTTCAAGATTTTTTTATCTGCACAAGAGCAAAAAAAAAAAACAAAAATACCGAAAAGAATTTCATTTTCTACAGCGTTTCAGGCAAACAGATTTAAAGGTAATAAGAAAAAACCAACGAAAAGGACCGATTACCCTGATACCCTGCACTTGACACCAACTTCTTGTTGGCAAAACTTGTAGTTCAATTTCCTACCTCACGCGATATTGTACATGCGCGAAAGCATACGAGTCGGCGATGTAGATCTGCTGAAGAAGAGTAGCTGTTATCCACTTTCTTTGGAAATGCCCATCTTTTGCGAGGTCCATGCCTTGTCAGCTTAACAGAGTTATCATCCATTGAAGTCAAGAACATAGCTTCGTTTATAGAACTTTCAGGCTAGCTTCTATCGTAGACTAGTCACGCTTTTAATGTGCAGCCCTTGCGCTCACCAACTTCTAACCTAGTTTACCAGTGGCTTCACAACAGGCCGCTATGCATGCTTGAGTGAGCTTTGGTAATTAAAGCTGGCACTTAGTCCTAACCTAACCTAAAGCATATAAGTTACTTGCGAAACTGTTTAAAGTGAGATTGGAAAACATGGGCTTTTACATAAGCGAACGTAGATGGCTGGGATCTTCCTAAAATCGTGCATCAGCAAGACATTGTCACAGAATGAGACCTTATCGGTCTCATTAATTGGAAACCTCACATGATTACACGTAGTTGTGTACCGATTTTACTCATTTTCCAATAGCAATTTGAGATTATTGAGCAACTAATTTTAGATAAAGTGAACACAGGGATAAGTGAGGTTAGGATGATTCTAGAGCCGTCAATATATGGCTTCTCATGATAGTTATTACATTAAGTCCATTAAAAAACCGCTATTGCATCCGTATTATAATAATGCCCACTTAAGTTATGCTTTTTTGGGAAGCTTTTAACTTAACTAGATGGCGAACAAATCTTTAAACACAGGATCCCACTAAGGGTTCTATTTAGAACCACTGTGATGTCACAATTAACATCCAACATGACTATCAACCATTCCCTAAAGAAAACCAATACAACTGCATAATAAAGCTCTCTACTGCACTCAAAAAGCATGCTCAAGAGCATAGCACTTCTTCCTCTACAGATCCATATCTGCTGTGCAAGTCATTCTAGAGAATGCTAAGACTATGGGCATGCTTTTTAATTAGGCCGCATTCTACACCATGGATAGGATTGAAGCCAATCGATTTTCTTTTTCCTTTTCAGATACACAAAACATGCTCTAAAGGACACCAATCCGTGAGGCAGATTAAATCTGACTTCTGCAGCAATCTTTATATTGGAGACTTCACTCAAAATGCTTTCTCAACAGCAGAGCAGTTCTTCCTTTTCAGATTCACAACTCCTTCAGAAGTTATTCGAGAGAATGCTAAGTCAATGGGCATACCTTCTAATAAGCCATCTCCTATGCAATGAATAACCATGCGATTTAAGGACAGACGGCAATTGGTCTTATTTTTTGATTCGTTCTAGTCCAGCACAGTCTGGTAAATTTTACTTTTCCTAGTGCTGACAAAAAAGCTCACCCTTCCCATAAAGCAAGCAGCGAAAAGTCGGAAGTCTCCTTAGTATAGTTGGTAGTGTATTGACTTATTAGTCACGAACCCCATGGTTCAAGCCCAAGCTAGAATATCTCGAACAAAACGAAATATGAAAAATTGTATTTCTCGGTAACTTCCAAGCAACGAAAACTCTGAAAATAAATAAAAATTGTCATGAAATGTTTCTCAAAAACTCTTCGTTCGAAACCAACTTTAAAAACCAACATGGCATCTAGTTCCTGTCACTTATGAGTGAACTTAAAACACACAACATAGGTGGTGTAAGAAACTAGGTTGCAATCCTGACTACGGAGTTGTAATGGCCAACTATGTAAATAAGATTACCTAGTCCAATTGAAGCATTCGGAACACTTGTGCCCCATAACAATTCTAGGGTTGAGTAGCGTACATAACCTGCATTATGCTTAACAAAAATCCACATGATCTTTTAAAAAGTGGGCGCTTTTTACAAGCGAATGAAAAAACATTTCAAATATTGCCAGCGATTTTGTTTTTCTTTTGGTTTTATTAACGTTTAATAGTATCTCTCTTTGTTGTTGTTGTTGTTGTTGTTGTTTTAATAATATTTATTGTTTTTATTGTAATCATAAAAGTAGTTCAGTTCAAGGGGTCATTTGAAGGCGTTGTTTTAAATGGTCGATTATACTCGTCTATTCCTTGTTGGTGCTTATATTTTGTAATTCATTGTTTCAGTTTTTTCCCCCAATATTTATTGTTGTTGTTTTTTTCAGCTCTATTGAAAGGCATTTTGAAAAATAAATCATCAAATTAATGTTTTTTCGTTAAAAAAAAAAAAAAAGAATTTCGCAACACATTGCAACGTAAACGTAACCTTTTCAGTGTTGATGAAAGGAATTGAAAAGTAAAGAACCTTTAAAAGCTATTTGCCTTGTGACGTCATGTGGCATGATAACTTGAGACAATTATGGATCCGCTTGAATCACTTTATTGAAGAAGAATCAAATGTTTGTCGCCAAGAACAGATTTCTATTAAGATTGCCTATTAAAGGCTTGATTGACGTGAAGTTCTTTGTCATGCGTTGTTGACTGCTGGCTAGAGAATTAATATCCGTCACAGACAATGACAATGAATTTATTGGTTTAGTAATGCATTTTATATGGATGAGAGATGCCAACCAGATGCTATAATTATATGACAGAATGGGTAACATCGGTGTTATATCGAGAACTTTTAGGGCCCAAGTAAGCTGTGCCCAATAAGGTGACTGCCAGTTCAACCTTCTTATACGAATGTTTTTTTTCCTTTGGATGTTGTAATGTTAACCGGTTCTTCTAAACAGATTATAGGGTAGTAGTCGCCGTAGTCTAGCAGGTAGTCCACAGTTCAAACCCCATGTCAGACATCGCAAACTCAACGAAATAAGAAAAAATATTTCCTAGGCGACTTCCTCTCAACAGATTTCTGGCAAAAACTCTGAAAGTAAATAAAAAATTTGCCATGAAAAGTTTCTCAAAAAAATCTGTCATTCGGGAGTGTATGTCCCGCCACCCATTTACAAAATTACCACACACAACATAAGTTTGGTGTGAGAAACTAAGACGAAATCGTATGTATGTATTATAGGGTGATCGATGAGTATGTCCAAAAGTCTACTCAAGTAAAAGAACCCAAGCTTTTTGAACCCCAGGGCCCTTTTTTTTTATTTGGGTTAAGGCCATTCACATGAATAAAGACTGGGCGTGGTCAAACAGGTAGAAGTATAAAAACAGGAAGACTAAAAGAGCATCAAAGAAAAGCTTTTATGAATCCATAAATCCTTTGAGGGAACTATTAAGTCATAGTGTTCTCTGGAAAGAGTGCTTCCTGGTAAGAATCTGCCACTTAAACTTCTTTAGGAGCCGCCTTAGGTTGTAATAACGAAAAAGGAACAACTGATGGCTGATAGGGTGTTCAATAGTAGTTTCAAGGAAACACATACGAGATTGTTTTATATTTTATATGAAATTGTCCTGGAATTAAAGCACACTGGATATGACGAACAAGTTCTTCATTAAGACAAGCCCTGATTAGCCAAACGTCTACGGAACATAACAGAACGTACGTTTGTTGTCAGCATATGAAAAGAGCAATTTAAATGCTTACCGAAATTACATTACAGTTCGGAAATCGCTCTCATTACTTTCCATATTGTAAAAACGAATGAAATTTTCATGGACGTTTGGCTAATCAGGGCTTTTTGCGGTAAGAAGTACCATAGGGAGGAGTTGGTATTTTCAGCTAAAGTCATACCGGTTCTTATGTATGCTGAAGCTGTCTCTAAACAATTACTCCACCGATATAGCTAGAAATTATGCTGAGTCTGCTCCCTATAAACGGTAGGCACCAAAGACCTTCCTATAAAACTTGCGAAGAGGATTTCGATAAATTGTGAAAGTTTAGACAATGACTTGAGAAAGTCAACTACACCTTTGCGGGACATTGATTTCAGAATTCACAAGGTCTATGATCAGGTTAAATGATATCGATATAATACAAGCAACGTGTTGTCGTGAGAAGGGGCAGGGAAAGTTTATCAGAAAATGCACTTTCTCGGAGTTAAAATGGAATGATAACCCTTGCAGATTGTATGACACTCATATATCATCACCAGACAAGCACGATGGCTTCAAAAGTCGTTGTTAAATGTTCGTAAGAGACAAAATGGAAATGGATCTGGCGGATCCATTCTTCTATAAGAGCCCAATTGCCCTTGTCGATGGTTTTGAATTGTGGCATAACATTGATCATATTAAAGGCGGCACGTTTTTGTGGTTACAAAATCACCAACGGGTGCTAATTGGCCACGATTAATACTATGATTTGTATTATTTCTATACATACAGTGCTGCTGATCGCCTAGCAGTTTCTTAAAGGTATTAAAGACGGTATCTTGGTTAAAGGCTGTAAAATATTTGCAATCCATAAGCAGATCACTGTTTATAGCCACTTTATTTGTCCTTAACAGTTGATAGTTTTTATTCGAAACATTTGTAACCCAAATACGCCAATCGTCTACCCATTTCGGATTATATAGATCGACTTTACATGAGTATGCAAGGAAATAAGGAATAAATAAGTTCGGTATGCAATTGGTAATGATTTTTAAATGCTACGCTATCATAATGTATTACCAGTAAGTACGCAGTCACTTTGTAAACTGATGTCCAAACTTCTTATAACGCATTCCATATGTTTAAGACTTTTAAATTAAGAAAAAAAAAGAAAAGAAAAAAACAATATAAAGATGGAGTGAAATAGATGCGGTCAGAATCCAACGATTCCAAGTAATCGGCCTTTAATTGTAAAAATTCTCTACAAATTATTCACTTATCGAGTTGCTTAATTAATCACACAGTCCATGATAACAAGGCTAACAATAATCGCTAGGAAGATAATTGCATACCCGTATGGAAATATGGATCATAGAGTAAAAGACAGCTGCCCTTAGTAGCATATGCACATGAAAAGTTGCCCAAAAAAATCTATCGTTCGTAAAACTGCATTCACTATGCAAAGCACTACATAGTCAGACGAAAAACATTAAAAACAGCCTTAAATACGCGGTGTAGTATGGAACAATTTAATAATTTTCTTAGTAGGCGTGGCATTTATGGTCGTAAATTAATTTTGTTAAAAAGCTGATATTTATTCCTATCGCATGATGAAAACCGAATGCGATTATCTCTTATGGTTTCCAAGTTATAAGCAAAAATGTAAAATTGTTTACCAAAAAAACACTTTCTGCTGGGTTCTGTTGGCCTGGTATTGGGGAAATATTTTTGACCAGTTTTACAGGCAGAGAAATTCATAAAAAAATTTCTAATGCCTACCTCATGCATACATGCACAATTAAAATGTTAAAAATGTGTACTGGCAGGCATGTTAGAAGTGGTTGTATGGGCTCAAGGAGAGGATATCAATACGATGGAACACTTTCTATATCATTGCTCTGCTTTTGATCGCAAGAAATCATGCATTTAAAAGGAAAAAGTTGAGAAAGATTCATATACGATACTAATAAGTCATTGCCTAATGATAAAAAAGACTTTTCTTTTCGACCACAAAAACAAAGTAAAGATAAACAATTATTTAATTTAAATTATATTCATTATTAGTCCAGAACTCCAGCTATAATATGCAGAAAAATATTAAAAAAAATATTAAATATCGCCTGAAATATAAGACATTTTATGCAACAATGCAATATTTCACATAGTAGGCGTGGCATTTGTGGGCGGAAATAAATTTTGCTAAAAAGATAACGTTTTTCCCTATAATATGGCGAAAACACTATGTCATTATCTCTTATAGTTTCCGAGTTATAAGCAAAAATGTAAAAGTATTTACCAAAAAACACTTTCTACTGAATTCTGTTCGCCTGGTATTGGCAAAAAATTGATGAACGAGTTTACAGGCAGAAAATTTAGAAAAATGTTGAAATTTTTGCTAAGCACAGACACATGCATTACTTCTTCAATCGTGCTCGAAACATGCTAGAAAAGTGACTTAGGTCGGATTTGCACTGCGGGAGAGGGATGAAAAGTCAACTTGTAAACGTAACAAGTATTTGGTTAAAAGTATATACTAGCAGCCGTGTTAGGGGTGGTTTTATGGGCTCGAGGATAGGATATCAATACATTCAATACATTCCATATCAAATACGAATACGATACAGATTTTCTACCAATACTTGTCTAAACCACAACAGGTCGAAAGGGCAGCTTGAGCAAAGAACATGAGAAGCCGTTTGATTTTGCTCTTCTCAACAATCTAGCTAACTACTAAAAGAACCACTACTACTAAACCTGATCATAAAAGACTCTTTAAACAGAATCAATATTCCTCCGTATTGATAAATTCTCCTCAAGCCCATAGAACCGCCTCTAACACGCCTACGAGTACACATTTTTAACCCAAACACTTGTATTCTTATGTTGCGTTTACAAGTTGACTTATCAACATTTCTCAATCATTCGCTGCACTTTCACAATCTTAATGTCTGTCCTAAATCAATTTTCTAGCATGTTTTCAGCACGATTGAAGACATTGTGATGTGTCTGTGCTTAGCAAAAATTTATAAAATTTTTCCAATTTTTCTGCCTGTAAAATCGTTCATCAATTTTTTCCCAATACCAGGCGAACAGAATTCAGTAGAAAGTGTTTTTTGGTAAATAATTTTACATTTTTGCTTATAACTCGGAAACTATAAGAGATAATCACATGGAGTTTTCACCATAGTATAGAGAAGAACATCAGCTATTTATCAAAATTTATTTCCGCCCACAAATGCCACGCCTACTATGTGAAATATTGAATTGTTACATATAATGCTTTATATCTCAGGCTGTATTTAATATTTTTTCAATTTTTTTTCGTGCATATGATAGCTAGAGTTCTGGACCAATAATGTAATGTAATTTAAATTTATTAGTTAACTGTATTTACTTTGTTATAGGCTTAAAAAGAAAAGTATTTTTTTCCTAAATGCAAAACTGTTTTTACTTACATGCAGTGGTTTATTTGTACATGTGCGTGTGTGTGCGTTAAAAAATTTGATAAAATTTTGCTGAATTTTCTGCCTATAAAATCGTTCAAAATTTTTTTCCCAATACCAGGCCAACAGAATCCAGCAGAAAGTGTTTTTTGGTAAATAATTTTACATTTTTGCTTATATCTCGGAAACTATTAGAGATAATGACATTGAGTTTTCACCATAACATAGGAAAAAACATGAGCTAAAAAATAAAATTTATATCCGCCCACATATGCCACGCCTACTAAGTTAAATATTGAATTGTTACATATAACGCTTTGTATCTTAGGCTGTGTGTACACACACAAGCACAGTTTCTCCAATCTTGCTGGAAACACAGTAGAAAGGTGATTATAGGTCAGTTATTAAAATTTACTCAGCGAAAGATTGAGAATTGACGGTGTAAGTGAACTTGTCAACCTAATGCAATGATAAAAGTATTTGGATTAAAAATGTGTACAAGCAGGTTTGTAAGTGATGGGTGAATGAACTTGAGGAGAAGATATCGTTACGAAAGAATACTTTTTATATAATTGATTAGCCTTTGGACACAAGAGAACATGCATTTACGATGGAAAAGTTGGGAAAATTCTAATACGATACCTAATAAGCCACTGTTTAATGTTAACACAGGTTTTTCTGTTTGACACTAAAAACAAAGAATATATAAGCAATTATTTTTTTACATTAATTTCGTTATTGCTTCAGAACTCCAGCTATGATATGCAGGAAAAAATTTGAAAAAATATTAAACACAGCCTGAGATATAAAGCATTATATGTAACAATTCAATAATTAAAATAGTGGGCGTGGCATTTGTGGGCGGAAATAAATTTTGATAAATATCTGATGTTCTTCTCTATACTATGGTGAAAACTCCATGTGATTATCTCTTATAGTTTCCGAGTTATAAGCAAAAATGTAAAATTATTTACCAAAAAACACTTTCTACTGAATTCTGTTCGCCTGGTATTGGCAAAAAATTGATGAACGATTTTACAGGCAGAAAAATTGGAAAAATTTTATAAATTTTTGCTAAGCACAGACACATCACAATGTCTTCAATCATGCTGAAAACATGCTAGAAAATTGATTTAGTACAGTCATTAAGATTGTGAAAGTGCAGCGAATGATTGAGAAAGTTGACAAATGTTTACTCGTAGGCGTGTTAGAGGTGAATCTACGGGCTTGAGGAGAGGTTATCAATATGGAGGAATATTAATTCTGGTTAAAGAGTCTTTTATGATCAGTTTCAGTAGTGGTTCTTTTAAATAGTTAGCTAGATTGTTGGGAGGAGCAAAATATGTGCTTAAGCTGCCGTTTCGGCCTGTTGTGGCTTAGACGAGTATTGGTGGGAAATTTTTATCGTATTCGTATTTTCTCAACATTTTCCTCATTAATGCATGATCTCTTGCATATAAAATCAGACCAATGATATGGAACGTATTGATATCCTCTCCTCAAGCCCATAAAACCACCCCTAACACGCCTGCCAGTACATATTTTTAACCGAAATGCTTGTTACGTTTACAAGTTGACTTTTCATCCCTCTCCCGCAGTGCAAATCCGACCTAAGTCACTTTTCTAGCATGTTTCGAGCACGATTGAAGAAGTAATGCATGTGTCTGTGCTTAGCAAAAATTTCCAACATTTTTCTAAATTTTCTGCCTGTAAACTCGTTCATCAATTTTTTGCCAATACCAGGCGAACAGAATTCAGTAGAAAGTGTTTTTTGGTAAATACTTTTACATTTTTGCTTATAACTCGGAAACTATAAAAGATAATCACATGGAGTTTTCACCATAGTATAGAGAAGAACATCAGCTATTTATCAAAATTTATTTCCGCCCATAAATACCACGCCTACTATATGAAATATTGCCTTATTACATATAATGCCTTATATTTCAGACGGTATTTAATATTTTTTAAATTTTTTTTCTGCATATGATAGCTGGAGTTCTGGACTAATAATGAATATAATTTAAATAAAATAATTGTTTATATTTATTTTGTTTTTGTGTTGAAAAAGAAAAGTTTATTTTACCATCGGACATTGGTAAATAAGTAAACCCCCTAAGGTATGCTTTAATTTTTTATGTCTTTTATGTGTTCTTGGGGCTGCCGGAGGGAGCATTTTAACAATTTTTCTAAATTTTCTGCCTGTAAACTCGTTCACAAATTTTTTCCAAATACCAGGCCAACAGAACTCAGCAGAAAGTGGTCTTTGGTAAATACTTTTACATTTTTGCTTATAACTCGAAAACTATAAGAGATAATGACATTCGGTTTTCACCATGCGATAGGAAAAAACGTTAGCTATTTCGCAAAATTTATTTTCGCCCACAAATGCCACGCCTACTAAGAAAATTATTAAATTGCTACATATTATACCGTGTATTTAAGGCTGTTTTTAATGTTTTTCCGCTGGTTATGTAGTGCTTAGTATAGTAAATGCAATTTTATGTCATTATTACCACAGCGATCTTGATATCTCGCAAATGATTGTGGAGTTAATAAAAAAATAAATTCATTTCGCTATGAAAACAATATTGGAAGTCAATATATCTACAAACTAATGTTAGATATTGATGGATGAATTAATAGAAGCTATTTAGGGGTCTACTATGACCTGGTCCACTGATAGAAAAAATCCCAGTGTTGCTTGTGTTTTAATGAAAATAAATCAATAAAAAGTAAAGGAAATTTATAACTTTTTTTGTATTCTTTAATAATTTCTCATATAAAATATTAAGAATTTTTATTAAAAAAAGTATTTATATTTTATGGATACAAATTAAATATAAAATTTAATATTTTCTTTTTCATTTTCACAAATACAATAACAATGGAGTTTAACAATTAGAAATAATTACAATTACAAAATACATGGGGATAGTTGAAGTGATTTTTAATTAAAAATGTTGACATAATTCTAGAATTTTATTTCTCTTTTTTAATAAAATATTTGCTTAAATTAAACTAAAAAATTATGGCTAAAAAGACTTTGTGTGTCTACATTTTTTAAATATTGGAAATATTATAATTGAATAAAAACTAAACTTAATAAGTATTTCCATGTGCATATAATTTTATTATTAAACTTTAAATTAAAAAAAAAAAATTGCC
Source organism: Sarcophaga bullata (assembly GCA_005959815.1). NCBI lineage: Eukaryota > Metazoa > Arthropoda > Insecta > Diptera > Sarcophagidae > Sarcophaga > Sarcophaga bullata. The sequence continues at coordinate 162,160 of QOCX01000222.1, forward strand.
ACGCAGGCTCTGCAATGCTGCACGGAAATTCCGAAGTATGGAGTATGCACTCATAGTGGGACATCCTTTACAAAATCTGAAACGATCCAATGGCTGCTTTGCCATTTTACCGTAATTAAATGGTAGTTTAGTAGGTGATATATTGGCTTATTAGACGCGAGCTCGTTGTTCAAATTCCTGCTCAGACATCACGAACAAAACGAAAAATGAAGAGAATTTTTTCTTCGTTGACTTCCTCTCTCAACAATCTTTTGCCAAAACTTCTGAGTACCTATGTATCCTTCGGAGTTCACTTTAAATTGTAAGTCGTCTCGCCAATCACGGATAAAATTAAAACACATACTATATGGGTAGTGTGAGATGCTAGGTTGTAATATTGGCTAAAAGTTTGAAATAAAAAATCAATAAGCTAATCGGTTAGGTTAAGGTTTTTTAAAAGTTTAAAAATTAATTATTAACTGACGTTGTTTAAAGTTTAAACAAATGCCCTGTTGAACACCAAAACATTTTTAAAAATTTTTATAAAAATTCTGTTTTTTTTTAATTGAAAATCAACAAAAAAAAAAGTTTGAAACTCAAGTTTATAAATAATTTTGATTTTCAAAATTAATGACAATGCTGCAGTACAAAAACTATGCGATGCATATCGGAAACTGGTATTCATATAGACGGAGAGGGGGGGCAGGGGCAGGGCAAACACGCTTTACAAAAATTTATTAATTGTATCAAGGCCAAAAGAGTGTTATTAAAAGCCAATAAACAAAAAGGTGGTAAAAAAAAAAACACTCAAAAAATTAAACATTTGAAGTGTTTGTCCTCAGAATGTCTATGTTACGGTTGTCATTTCGCAATTTCCACTTTTCGACTTCAAATTCAAGTTTTTCATCGTTTATTTTGGTTGATTTTTTGCTCTTTTTTCTTCTTCTTAATGATTAGTGATGACTTTATTAAACAAGGTTATTAACGCATAACGGTTCTTGCAATTAAACTTCATTATTTATGTATTAACAGTTATAGATGCAGTTGTAAGAAAAACAAATTCAGGGTTCGGAAAACTAATGAAAAATATAAATTAAAATAAATATCAAGAGTTGGAACCCATGTGGAATGTATTGCCATATTTTAATATGGGCACTAGAGGTGTCTACATTGTGCAATCCTTTCACATCTATTGTGGAGCCCGATTGTGAATAGACGCCTGACAATTGATCTTCAGAGAATGTAAATTTTAATGTTTAAAAAGAAATTTGAAGAGACTCTTTGTGCCATGATTCAAAATGGCCTTGATATTGTATGATGTTTGTAAATGACAAAGGACCTGAGGATAAAACTGGGCAAGACCACAATAGAACCATTTACACAAAAAAGAAAACTTAATATATTGAAGAATATTCCAATTCCACCGTATAATATCCATAATTGGAGCGTCTAATCATAATCGTAAACACGGTTTGGCCAGAGTATGGCCCATTTCTGAAAGGAACTTAAACAAAACTGAGTCAAAAATACTTGCAACATCCGTATTAGATTTTACAAAGAGATAGCGCAGCAAAACGCTAGAAGTGCTCACCAAGCTAGGCAGCTCCAAATCCAAAAGAAGGTGAAATAAATTTTCATCATGATATTCAAATTATAAAAACCCGAATGACATATCAGCTCTTCTGATGCGAAACCTGTCTTTAATGGGAGATTAAAATAAATTAATTTGGCTCCATAACTCCCAGGAAGAAAAACTTCAATAAACATTATAAAAAAGCCCTGATTAGGGGATTAGATTAGATAAGCAACATTCCAATATACTGTCACTTCTCAACGACTCATACCTCAACCCTGCTATTCTAGAATCTACCACGGGTTCCCTGACTACAGCAATGAGACCAAAATAATAAAGTGATGGACGAGATGTCTTGATCCAGCACTCTGTTGCTATAAAGGAATTAAAATTGATGAGGAGGAACTAAAAAATGAATGTTTAACCCTTTAAAGGCTGTAGTCTAGTTAGTAGTATCTTTGCATATTAAATCAAGGTCCGAAATTCATACCTAAACTGTAAAATATGGAAAAAGTATTTCTTTCGATGACCCCTCTTAGCCATCTTCACAAAATTTGCCTTTCAGAATAGACATTAGATTGTGACTAACTCCATAAAGAGATAAATTTCGCACGCACACCACGAGAGTGGTGTAAGAAGCTAGGTTGTAGGCTTGACTAAAAAATTGTAATGAAAACACACCACAAGAGTGATGTGAAAAGCTAGGTTGTAAGCTTGACTAAAAAATTGTAATAGAAACCACAGTTAATGGAACTGCACATACAACATGGATTACATCCACAATTTTAATTGAATTCGTTTTCACTGATCATGGTTTAGCTAAGATATAAACCTTTATAACCTTTCTATACTTAAAGTGGGTTAGAGAACGATTACTGTCCAAGATAATTCAAAACTGATAAGAAATCTTTCATGCCAAACATTCTGAACAGACAATCTAATCAATTTTCTTTTAAAGGGTCTGTCCGATAAGCTCAAAAATTGTATTGTTTTCTAAACAACAGTCTTATTAAATCGTTTGTTCCACTAGCATGTCGGGTCTACAACCAAAATTTATTTCATCCGTTGAAGTAGGAAAATTACTAACATGGCCTTTAGTTAATGAAGCTGTTGAAGAAGCCTTAAAAGCTGTGGGTCAAGGTGAATATGATCCCGTTAAACCTTTGCAAGCCTATTCAGTGCAAACTACACGTTCAATGACACCTTGTGGGGATAGTTCGAAACTGTTAATATGCATGCCGGGTTTTATAGGCAACTATGAATTGCCAGCTACTAGCGGTAAATTGAAAAATACTGTGGTTTGCAAACTCGGCACCTCATTCTCTACAAATCAGTATTTAAAGCCTCCTCTACCCAATATATCAGCACATATTCTTCTATTCGATGAGCTTACTGGTCAATTGCAGTGCATTATGGATGGCACTCATATTACAGCGTGGCGTACGGCAGCAGCATCTATAGTGGCTACAAAATATTTGTATTTTCAAAGGTTTCCGGAAGGCATCAGAAGACCCATTAAACTGGCCATAATCGGTTGTGGTGTACAAGGGGAGTCTCATGCCTTCGGGATGTGTAAGACCTACAATGTTATCGATGTTTATCTGTTTAATCGTACGAAATCAAAGGCTGAACAATTGGCCTTAAAATTACAGGCAGAGTTTCCAAACACACTACGGGTACATGTAAGTAACACTCCGGCAGAAGCTGTACAACAGGCCGATGTAGTATGTGTGGGCACGTACTCTCCCAAGCCCTTAATAAATTATTCAATGCTTCAGAATGGTGCAGTGCACATAAATAGTAAGTGATTGTATAAGCATTAAAAAGTCTTTTAAAATTTTCTACCTCCTCCCTTTAGCTGTCGGAGCTGGTGAAATACATTTCGGTGAAGTTGCTCAGGATATATACGATCACAGTGTAGTTTATGTTGACTCCATGCTTAGCGCTCAAGTAGAACTAAAAGATCTCAAGGCTCGCATTGTGGGAGAAATTGGTGAAGTTATACGCACTGGCAAAAGATCGGAAACGGAACGCATTACTATTTTCCAGTCAATGGGTGAGTTAGATGGCTTCTTACTATTAAACTGAAGAGGATATTTTGAGAGGAAATAAATTTTTAAATTTGACAGGAATTGCTGCCGAAGATGCTACAGTGGCCCAAGCCGTTTATGACAAGGCGTTTCAAAAGGAAAAATAAATTCTGGAGAAAATTGGGCTTCAAAAATGTGTTTGGTTAGACAAAAAAAAAAATAAAGGAATTAAAAATATTTACAGCTGCCTTAAGAACAATGGAACCGCTTTAGTGTAGATATCAAACGTTTTTTGACTGTAAGGACTGTATAGCTGCCTTTTGACCGGATCCGGCAAGGTTTTGTTGGGACTCCGGACTCAATAGAATTCTTGGGTGTAAAATGGCCGACATACTTGTGAGATTAGATACTTACCTGATTGATGACGTGGTTGTTGGTCTTAGTCCTCCATTTTTCTAACGTTTTGGACTTATCGGGAGAGGGGTTTAGCAAGAACCCTAGGAAAATATATGCGTGTACTGTGTAGCTAGGAGTTTTTGCCATTTAAACACGGCTTTAACACTGTCTCGCTGCTGAGATTCACTGCGGCCAACGTTAGAGTGGTGGCTGAGTGCCTTACAGAACATTAATTTTAACTGGATATCTGCAGAATATATAGAGATGAGACGGAGTTGAAGATAATACATCATCCTTGCGCTTGCTATACGACTCTATGTAGAAAAAAGTTGAATACCTTGAGAAAGGGCTTTCTTTGAGGACTTAAACTCTCATTTGAGAGTCCATATGCATGCACTTACCTTTATTGGTCCCTGCTAGCCCTTAGTCAGGACTATGACTTGACTTTCCATCTAGGTGTGTTAATTTAATCCTCAGAATGCAGATTTGGGAGACTTTATAACGCAATTTTATTTACTGTCAGAAGCTTTGCCAAAAGACTGCTGAGAAAAGATCGTCGAAAGAATTTTTTCCATATTTTTGAGATGTCAAAGCTGAGTTTAGAGCTCACGAACTCTCTTGTACTTTCTCCTGACTAAGGTGACAATGCTCGCCTGACTTTTGGCTGACTGAGCGGTGGGTCATTCATTCTTGTCGTATGTAATCCACTTTGCTTTCCCTCTCTCTATCTCGTTTCTTTTAAAATTATTCTTCTTTCTAGAGCGAGCACATGGAGTCCATAGGTCTCCCGGCGTTTAGCACACAATATGAATTCTACATTACACACACAGTAAACATGTTTCCTTAAATTTATTTGTACTTTTGATCGTAAGTTATCAGGTTCACAAACCCTTAGGTACTGTATTATAACAACACCTCATCAAACTCTTAGAGATGGCCATGCAGCGATAACTTTATCGTTCATCATAATAAAAAAAAATTGATAAGAAATATTCCATAATACAACAAACAACAACCACCATGTCAATACTTTTAATCAAATTATGGTAGTGACTCGATAAAAACAGAATGCAGAGCTTAAAATCATTTTATTTTGTAAAATTCACTTGCCAAGTGTAAATAAACGCACAACGGAGAGCTGACAATGGCTGGCATACAACCGAAATACATTTCACATAATGAAGTGGGCAAATTGTTAACTTGGCCGCTGGTCACGGAAGCCGTAGAGGAAGCTTTAAAAGCAACCGGCCAAACACAATATAATCCCGCAAAGCCTTCGCAAGCATATGCCTTGCAGCCAGCCCGTTCTATTACACCCTGCGGTGGTGATGGTTCGAAACTTTTATTATGTATGCCAGGTTTTGTGGGCAATTACAAGTTACCGACAGCAACAGCAGACGACAGCAAAAATAAAAATACAATTGCCTGTAAATTGGTGACATCATTCGCCTCTAACCAGAGCTTAAAACCGCCCGTACCCAATATACTGGCTCATATTCTATTATTCGATAACATTACCGGCCAACTGCAATGTATTATGGATGGCACTCAAATTACTGCGTGGCGTACTGCAGCAGCATCTATAGTGGCTACCAAATATTTGTATTTCCAAAGGTTTCCGGAAGGCATTAGAAAACCCATCAAACTGGCCATAATCGGTTGTGGCGTACAAGGGGAGTCTCATGCCTTCGGGATGTGTAAGACCTACAATGTTATCGATGTTTATCTGTTTAATCGTACGAAATCAAAGGCTGAACAATTGGCTTTAAAATTACAGGCAGAGTTTCCAAACACGCTACGAGTACATGTAAGTAACACTCCGGCAGAAGCTGTACAACAGGCCGATGTAGTGTGTGTAGGCACCTACTCACCCACGGCATTAATAAGTTATTCAATGCTTAAGGCAGCAGAAGATGTACATATAAATAGTAAGTATTTGTTTCATTAATTGATAAAAAAAAATTAAGATAAAAACGAAATCTTTCTTTCAAACCAGCTGTGGGTGCTGGCCAGGTACATTTCGGTGAAGTTGCTCAGGATATTTACGATCACAGTGTTGTTTATGTTGACTCCATATTGAGTGCAAAAGTAGAACTAAAAGATCTTAAAGCTCGTATTGTGGGAGAAGTTGGCGAAGTTATACGCAATGGCCAGAGATCGGAAACGGAACGCATTACCATTTTCCAGTCAATGGGTGAGTTTTAAATCGTTTAACTATTATCTACGTTAACATTTTTAATAAATTTTTGTTTTATTTTATAGGAATTGCTGCTGAAGATGCCACTGTGGCCCAAGCTATTTATGATGTCGCATCAAAGTTACAAAATTAGCTCTTTTTTTTTTGTAAAGCCATAGATATTCACTTAATAAAAGCTATGAAATCATAAATAAATTCTATTTCTTATGATGTACTTACATATTGCCTGCGGTAATAAATATTCTCTTCATAAGATCTAATAACAGCAAGTTGAGCTTGATTTGATTTAAACAGACATGAGTTACCAGCATATTTTTGAAACGAGATACTTAAATTGTATAAATCAGCCATGTTGAACCCGGAGAAGTATAATAGAATCTCGGTCAAGCTACTGACATTCTCATCTGACATGCCAAAGTCAATGTCAATGCATGACAAAAGCATTCAGAGGCGCACATTACCTTTTAATGGACTCGTGTGACTTTCTAAAACAGCAATCGAACTTCAGTTGCTTTATAACAACTGAAATTTTGAAAACGTTCTTGCTGCAGTCCAACTGTTATCCATAGTTGTGGCACAATTAAATTTCCTTGAACTCCTTTGGCAGGAAAATGCCTGCCATAAAAGCATTTTCAAGAAAGTTGCAGAATACATTGAAGCTGAGCTGTTGACATTATTAATCCATGATACATTTGTCGTAAATAGAAAAATATCGTATACTTACATATATATCGTCGTCCTATAATAACGTTCCAGCCCAGAATGAACTTCTTCCCTTTTTATTCTCAGTTTTTTATTGCCAATTGCAAACACCAAGAATTCAAAGATCTTATTCAATACAAGCCTTCCAATTGGTTCTTCGCCATCCTCTCTTCGTCTGGTGAATATTGTTTCACAGTTAAGCATTGTCGTTTGTAGTCACGATGCAATGTCCATCTCTTCCGTTGGGCATTTCTTCACAAAGTTCAAGCAATTCGTTGCTGTCGCTTAGTCAACATTCCCAATGCAGTATACCGCATAAGCAATATAGTATGACAAAACTTTTGAGACTTTTAACCGGAGGAGTTACTGTTGTTGTAAGTTACAGGAAACTAACTGTCTCGATCGGCTTAGTCTCTTAGAGCAACCGAATAGCAGCGCCATATACTCCAGATCTTGTTGGCATGTCAGGTATTGGGCACACACAATACATGCCCTGTATGAATTTAGCATCTTGCATAACCCCGGCCGAAGTTGGGAGAGTGTCACTGTTGTGAAGTTTTTTCTGCAATCTCGGGTAGATGCACAGTTTTGACCTTATTTAAGGGTGTAGTTTCTAATGGCAAAATCCATTGCTATTTGGAATTGTGGCTTCTGTGCATTGGGAAATACTGTTGCTTTCAAGTTGGATTAAACGTCAGCCGTATCGATGAGGAGTGGGGGGAGGATGGTGGTTTATTTTGATGTCTCACTTACCTCTCTCATTTGTTTCAGAAAGCCTTCGCCTCTAGGTTTAAAGAATGTAATACCGATTTAATAAATATTCAAGCAAAAGCTTTAACAATTCATATTCATTTTCTAGTTTAACGGAGTATTATCGTTATAAAAAAAATTTGAGGAAAGGAAATGTTATAATGAATGAATATTTTTAAATAATTTGTAAATTTTTTTTTATTTAATGTCTTGATTTTTCTTTTTTAATTTTTTTTATTTTAAGATTTTTTCTTGCTTGTTTTATGTTTTTTTTTGTTTAATTTTTTAAGTAAATTTATTTTAATGCAATTAATGTTAATTTTTCATAATTTTTTTTTTTTTTTTTGTTATTATATGGGTAATGTTTGTTGGGTTTTATAAGATTCTTTTAATGATAATATAATTTTTTTATTATTTATTTTATTTTATTTTATTTTTTAATTTAATTTTTAATTTTATTTGATAATCCTAGAGATTTTGTTTTTGTTTTTTTTATTTATGCATACACTTTAATTCTTTTTTTCTTCTTTTATTCTTTGTTTTAATTTTTATTTTTATTAAACAATAAATATTTCAGAAATTGAAATTTAATTTTTTTATAGAGATTTTGTTTAATTATTATTTAAGATAGAGAACAAGAGTTAGAGACAGGGTTAAAGAAAGGAGTGTTGTTAATATGGTTGGTTTAAATTTTTTTTGTTCTCGTTTTGTTTTTTTACCAGTGTTGAGAAGTGTTTTTATTTTTTTGAAGTTTTCTTTTTCTTTTTTTTTAATTGAATTTAATTACGAGCATATGCTAAAAATGTTTATCTGCCATATATATATTTAATTATTTATTTATTTATTTATTATTTATTGTTTTTTTGTTTGTGTTTTTTTTTTTTTATTAATAATAACTATTAAAGGGAAACTTTTTTGTTTTTTTTTTTTGTTTAATATAATTTCTTATATATTTTATTTATTTCATTTTGTTTTCTGTTTTTTTGTTTTTGTTTTTGTTTTTTTATATATTATTTAAATTTTAAGTTTATATATTATATTCTTTTTTTGTTTTGTTTTAAATAATAGTAAAATACTCAACAAATATTAATTTATTTTATTTTATATATTTTTTTTTAATTTAAAAAATGTTTTGTTTTTTTGTTATTTTTTTTTTTTATTCTACAAACTATATTTTTAAATAAAAATAATTTAAAAAAAGAAAAAAATTATTTAAAAAAAATCAAATATGCAAACATGCAAAAAAAAATTATTTAAAAAAAATTAAACAAAAATTTAAGCAAAAAAATTTTTATTTTTAAAATAAAGGATGATGTGTACTGCTCATTAAGATTAATAAAAAAAAAATAAAAAAAAAATAATAATAAAAAAAACTTGTAATAATGAAAAGAAAACATTTTTAATTATTATTAGAAATAATTAATTAATTATGTATTTAAATTAATTTATAATTTATTAAAAACATAAAATGTTTAATAAAGATATGTTTTTTCTTCTTTTCACTTATAATTAAAAGGAAAATTAATGTTTGGGGTGGAAATTAATTGTTTGTTGTTGCATTTTTTCTTTCTTTTCTTTAATTTCTTTCAACTTATTTATTAATTTAAAAATCTTATTAACTTTAAAAATAATAATTAATAATAATAAAAAAAATTAAATTTTAAAATTATATATAATTAAATAAAAAGTAAACATTTTATTTATTTTTCTTTTCTTTTTTTTTAATTGGTTATTGTTCTGAATTAATTATTTTTTTTTTTTTTTTTTTTTTTGTTTATATATATAATATTTATATATAAGGGAGATTTACTATTTACACAGTTAATAATTTTCTTTAAGCAGTATTTCTTTTTTTTAATATTTCCATTAACTGAAACTTAAATAATAATTATTTATTATTTATTATTTATTTATTTTTATTTGCTTTTAATTACTAAAGTTGTTTTTTAGTTTTAATTATTTAAGAATTATTGAAGAACAATTTTGTTTTTATAGTTGGAATGTTATTTATTGTGGGTAGAGGAAGAAAGTTGTTTTTTTTCTTTCTTTTTATTTTAGTTTATTGAAGATCCGCCAACGTATAATATACCAATCATTAATAGTTTTCAACTACAGTTTTCCTTTTGCTTGTTGCTTTATTTATTTATTTTTTTTTTTAATTATTTTTCTTCTTTTTATGTTTAAACGGAGTTTTGTTTTTTTATTTTTGCTTTTTATTATGTATTTTAAATATTTATTTGAAATTATTTTCTTTCTATGCAGCTGTTTTTATTTTATTTTATTTCATTTTTAATACACACCAATTGTTTGTTATTTGGATAATAATTTTAGTTTTCTTTTATAAAAACAAAAAGAGAGAAAAAGCAAAGCAATAAAAAAAAGAAAGAATTTTCCGGGAAAAAAAGAAAGAAAAATAAATCATCAAAGTTTGACTTTTTAAATTTAAAATTGTTTTTAGAGGAGAGCGAATAGATATTGAAATAATCCTTCTTCAGTTTATCTTCTTATCCGTAATATTCCACATCAAGTTAAAAATTGATAAAAAAAACAAACGTTTTGTATGTGAACATAAACGAACAAACAGATTAAAAAAAAGACAGAAATCAATCAGTTTTAGTTTACTAGTCGTAAAATAGACGAATTTCGTTAGTTTAGTAATGGTTTAAAGGAAAAGAAAGCCTTTAATTTGTTACAAAATAAATGAATTCGAAATAAACAATTCGGCAAAACCGTGATGGTTGAATAAAATTCCAATAAATAAACTCAGTCAGCCTTATTACAATTGTCCAATTGATAAATTTTTTTTTTTGATTTGGTAATCGTTTATAAGAAATTTTCGCTTTTCGCCTTTAATCTTTTACAAAATTAACGTATATCGTTTATTATTCATTATTGAATAGAATATTAATATGAAAACAAGCATATCAGCCTTATTACGGTTCAATTCTTAGACCATTTTGTAATGGAATAAAAATTGTAATAGATTTCAATATATTTACTGCATAGGCAATCAAAATTTGTTAAGAATTGTAAATAATGTTTGATAATTGTGTACTAGATTAAAGAGGAAACAGAAAATTTCTTCTTCAAATAGTAAGAAAGTTGTCAAAAGACTGTATATATAGTAACAGATATTCGAAATATTACTTTTTTTTTACAAGATATTTATCCAAGTCTTATGTTTATTGAATCCTACATAAATTTCCAAATATTTTGCAACAGATTAATGAAAACGGGTCTGCAATCTCTTACAAAATTATCAAAAAAAAAAAAAAAAATCATCGTTAAATCATAATAAAACTGATTTCATTAATTTGTTTGCTCTGTAGCAGAAGCAGAAGAAAGTAAAAAAGAAAGAAACAAAAAAAAAACTTTTTTTGTCTGTCGTCTACACAAATGATGTAATAATAAATGTTAAAATTTTTAGTTGTTTTTTGTTTTTTTTTTAAATATATTTTAATACATATGTACGTATATACTATTAATGATTAATTTAGTTTATTTATTTATTCGTTTTAAATTTGTTTTCCTCTTTTTTTTTCTCTGTTGTAATTATTACAATACGACGATTTTATTTAATTTTTTTTTCTTCTTGTGTTAATATATACTACAATTAATTAGTTTTTATTTTTCTTGTTTTTTTTTTTTGTTTTTGTTTTAAATTTAATAAAATTTATCTGAAATGTTTGGGTTTTTAATTTTTTGTATTTTTTTTTTCTTTCTTGTTTACTAAGCTTCTTTTTTTTGTTTTTGTTTTTGTTTTGTTTTTTTTTTTAAGTAATAAAATCTAATTTTATTATATAATAAGTATTATTATGTATATATATATATATATGTATAGTAATAATATATATTTATAATATTATAATTAATCATAAAAGTAGGCTTAAATAATCCATACAATTATAATTATTTATTTATTTATTTATTTAATTTTTAACTTAACTTTTATGTAATTTTACCATTATTATACTCTTAATAGTAGTTTTCTTTTCTTTTACTTTTTCAAGAGAAAGTTTTTTTTTTAATGTTTCTTTTGTTAGAAAATTTAACAGAAAAAAATTTCCTACTTCTGTGTTTATATTTATTACATATGCCTTCTTTGTATGTAGAGGCGTAAACTGTTTCCTCCTATTTTTTTTTTTTTTGCTTTAAAATCAAATTCAATCTTAATTTTCCTTTCTTTTTCTTTTTTAAAGTTATTAAAAATTTTTTATAACTTCTTTTCCGTTTTTAATTTAATTTTTTATTATTTTATACTCATAACCTCAAATTGTTTAGTGTTGTGTGTTTTTTGTTTTTCCTTTTTTTTTGTTTAGTTTTCTTTGTTTATACTAAAAATTATTTTACAATCTTTATTACTTCTTCTGTTTGTTGTTTGTTTTGTTGGTTTTTAATCGTTTTTTTTTTGTTTTTATAACCGCATGCTAATCTTAGAAATGTCTTAATCAACTGTTATTGGTTTTTTAATTATGGTTTCAACACATAACCTCCTCTAAATCAATTATAAATATGCCACCAGGCCACAAAAACATTTTCGAAAAATGCAAAATTCTTTTGCACTTTGGTCTATACATTTTCAACAAAAAAAAAAAAAAAAAAAAAGAACAAAAAAATAATAATTGGATTTTAAATTTAGTGTTGGTTTTAAAAACTGACTTGCAAATTAAAAAAAAATAATAATAATACAAGAAAAAAATTCATTTTCATTTAAAATATCATTTTAAAATGCTTTCGATGATGATTATGATTTTTTTTTTTGAATTCTTCGATTTTTAATAAAAAAAATTATTTCACATTAAAAAATATAAAAAAAAAATTGTCGACACATCGCATTTGCAAGATGCAATTACGATTTTAACGCCGTATTGAAATTGATTATTTTAATATAACGGCTTAAGTCATTATTAATATATCTTTGGAACAATATTAACATTCTCTAAAATATCTCCGATAATAACGAAAAGGTTACTGTGTTTAGATCAGCAAATACGATCGAATTTTTCAATCTTACTGAGCCAGAAATCTGATTAGTTATGACAGTTTTACACGGAAGAGAAATAACCCACGTCACGATTCATAAATTTAGCAAATCTTATCGAGCCCGAGCTTTTAGGCTGTTCTACACTTCATGGCCGAAATTTTGAGATTAACCGATTAACGCTTTATTTTCAGCTTTAAAACAATTTTTGTAAAGCTCTAGACTGATATTTAATGCTGAAAATGTTTAATTTTTTAGTCTTATTTTTAAAACACATTTTTGAATTTGGAATATTGAAAGAAAACCTAAAGACTTTAGTCAAGAGAGAGACATAATAGAATTTTTCCTAATTTCCCCAAGCATTCCCTGCCTGTTGCACTATATATAATAAAGATTCCTTCTTGGACTGACATCTTGTTGGGATAAGGAACTTAGTAAGTGTTGCTATACTGGCGGTAAAGACTCTCTCGTAGATTGACATCTTGTTGTGATAAAGAGCCTTTATAAGTGCTGCTATGCTGGCGCGGTAGTTTAGCCACTTTTAGGTAGGTCTCTCCCATACTACTGGTAAGGTTGAAGGTGAACACTGAGACCAAAAGCAGTTTACAACGGCTACGCAGGGCATTTGTTTCTCAGGTAACAAGGAAAGAATTGATCTATTCAAATGTGAATTTTAAATACCCAAAGAAAAGTTACGAATTTCGGTCAATGTTGATGATGATTATGATGATAGAAACACTTTTACTTTTCACTTTTAAACTTAAATACGAAATCGATACGGCCGTAATTTTTTTTTTTATTTCTTCATTTCAAAAACTGAATATAGTCTCCGGTTCTAATTCACCAAACCCTTCAAAGACTTTTAAATGTTAAAAATCGTTCCGTTTAAGTGAGAATAATTCCAAATTTCGAAATTCGAAAAGTTATTTCGTTTAATGAGAGAAATATTTTTTCTTTAATTGCGTAAATTTAAATCGCATCTCGAATACATTTATAAAAATACAAATTTGCTTTGGGGAAAAAGGCCTATTCTGTTGCAAATGAATAATAAAAAAAAATGGAAAACTTTCTACTTATTCTACCCCCTTCAGAGCTATTACTCACTGGAAAGTGTTTTGAAAAAGATAACACGGTAGTAGCTCTGACATTCTGCTTCTAAATACTTTTTTCAATAAAATTTAAATGATTTTTTTGTAATAAATTAAATTAAAACAATATTTAAATAAAAGAAAATGAATTTTTTTCTTTACCTTATTATTGTGTTTCGTTAACTGCTTTTGCTTTTCGATTGGAAACGTATTTTAAAACTGCTGTAAATTTGAGAAAAATATACTGCAGAAGAAGAAGGAAACTTGAAAAACTTTTTAAGTCAGCTTTTATGTCCAACAAAATTATTTTTTCTTTTGGCATCTTTCAATTAATATGAATGACCGACCGACCGACCGACCACCACCACAAATAAAATATAACAGCGTTTGCATATCTTTTTTTTTTCTTCTAGAAACTTGCATTTATGAACAAACAAACACACGCACACACATATATACATACTCTACTACTCTGCAGCTTTAGAATTCGAATTTTATTTTTTATTTTTTTTGTGTATCCCCCATAAATGGAAAAAAAATAGGAAATATTCTGGCAAACGGCAGTGTAAATTAGTTTTTCCTATGGGCCACACTTTGACTGTGTTTCTTTGTAAGTTTTTTTCTTTCTTTTTTTATCAGGCGCTTGAGTGAGAGTATGTCGTCTTCTTGCATTTGAGATATACGATGAGTGTGTGTGCACCGTTATATGTTCCTCCCTTATAATGATTGTGTTGAATTGCTTTTTCTTTTGCTTTTTCTTTGTTTTTTCTGTTTAAAGCAAATTAGAAGCGAAAAAAAGGTCACAAGAGAATCGCAAAAGAAAAATTATGAAAAAGTAAGCATTTTATGTTGTTGTTGCTGCTGTTTTGCATGATGGTTTTGATGATTTTGTTGCAATGTGGTAGTAGTAGCGGCGGCGGTAATGGCTACGACGGTGGCATTGTTAGCTGCGGTGGTGTTGTTTGCAGTTGTTTTAGCATGATTTTTAAGACTTCTACTAATTGTTGGATTTCTATTGTTGTTGCTGCTGTTATTAATTGTTGTTGTATTGTTTGTTTTATTATTGGTTCTTCTTGTATGATTAGTATGATGATGATGACTGTGATGATGGTGATGATGATGATGGCTATTATTGTGGTGGCTGTTGTTGTTGTTGTTGTTGTTGTTATTGTTACTGTTATTCTGATTATAGTTCTGCTGATAGTGTTGCTGTTGCTGTTGCTGTTGTTGTTGAAGAATTGGAGTTATTATTTGATTCTGATTATTAAGATGATGGTGGTGGTTGTGGCCATGACCTTGGCCATGGCTATTATTATTGTTATTATTATTATTATTTGCATTATTGGCTGTATTATTATTATTATTATTACTATTACTCTGTATTAACTTTAACAATTATGAATTGGAATTACGTTTAGTGTGCAGCTAGGATGAACTTGATTGATTTAGATTGCCAAACATGCCCGCTGAAAATGAAGTCTGTCCGGCAGAGTTGGCTTGATTGCCAGAAGATTGTTGTTGTTGCTGCTGTTGCTGTTGTTGCTGCTGTTGTTGTTGCTGCTGCTGTTGATTTAACGATTGACCACGACCATGCTTAGGTATCGGAGGTTGTATGTATTCGTGCCGCGCCAGCGCAAATACATCCATTCGATCTTCTTTGCGATAAGCCAAACAGCCTCTTATAAAACTCTGCACAACCAGAAAAGACAGAGACAGAATGGTAAACATTTATAAAAAATGATTGTTAAGATTTAATTTACTAACCTTAGCTTCATTAGATACTGTTGGTTTATTGGAGAATTGTACTTCGGTTGCTTTTAGAATGGTATTCTCCTCGAGTATCGTTGCCTGTGATTGATTATGGCCAAATGGTTTTTTACCATACAAACACTGATAGAAAATGACGCCCACACTCCAAACATCAACTTTTGAGGAGATTTTTGGAGGATTTTTACCCACAACAAAACATTCTGGTGGCAAATACCTACACACACAAACAAAGAACACTTGTTACAATCACTCTGCTTAACAACAATAAAATTTTCTGTGGAAATGAAAATCCCGCCCCATTTTTCTGCTACTACAACTAGAATAGCTTACGTTGTTATTAACAACCCTCACATACTCACCAATAGGTTCCCGCTCCTTGGGAGGTTAAATCCATACCATGATCTGGATTATAGTTTTCATCATCCATGACTTTCGATAGACCGAAATCTGTAATCTTTATTTCACCGCATACATTGCCTTCAGTTAGCAAAATATTGCCCGGCTTTAAGTCGTAATGTATAACGGGTGGTTTAATCTCATTTAAATATTTCAATGCAGAAACAACCTAACAGAAACAAAACACTCGCGTTATTTATTTACATTCTGATCATCCTTATTTGTAAAATTTCGAAAGCCTACCTGCATAATAATAGAACGTGCTTCACGTTCTGGTATCGTCTTGTGCTGTTTTAGATAGAAATCTAAATCATGACCATCACAATATTCTAGAACAGTACAAAACGAATTGGCGTCAATTTCGAAGACATCATACAGTTTAACAACTCTGGGATGATCCAAAGCCTTGTGAATGTTGTATTCTCTTAAAGCATGCCTGTATTAATGGATGCACATAAAATCAATGATTAAATAAAAGGAAACCAAAACAATAGAAATAGTAAGTAAAGCTTACTTGATATAATTCGCCTTTTTATCCTCTTTCCAATCCTTATTCAATTGATGTACTTTACATGCGACATATCGTTGCTCCTTTAAATCGAATGCCTTATGGACTTCGGAGAAGCCTCCTTTACCCAAAAGCATTAGCAATAAATAACGATCATTCAATACTGGGTGATTGTTAAAGCGGGACTAAAAAATAAAGAAAAAAAATTAAAGTTTGTGTATTAGAAAAATAAATATCGTGATTTCGAACCTGATCTTCGTTGAGTATCCTTTTTAGTTCACGTATATGTAAATTGCGTTCACGTTCTAATTTCTCCATTTCCAATTGGAGATCGGCATCTTCTTTTTTAAGAGCATTTTGTCGCAATTTCAGAATCTCATCGTATTCGTAATATTCTTGAGCGGTATAAACACCCGACACAGGATCAGGTTTAAGGAACGTTGCTGCATCAGATCCACTATTGGAGTTATCGCCACGGCCCGTAGAGCCGCCACCACGATCCGATAGACGATCACTGCCCAAACCAGTGCCACTGGTACCGCTACCACCGTTGTGCAGCAGTTGATTTTGAGCTTGTGATGAATTTGAACGTGATAGACCGCGGCCGCTGCCACCACCGCCTCCTGAGCTGGAGGTAACACCAATGCCGCTGTCATTGCCCGATAGCCGATCACAACCAGCGTTTAGATTTGAGGAATCATTTGAATTGGAATTTTGCTGGTTATTGTTGTTACGCTTGCGACCTGATTCGGCTGGACGCTTCTTCATTAACTGTTTCTTTTGTCGGTCAATTTCTTCGCGTTCAGCTGATATTTCTTCCTGTCGCCTGCTAAGCTCCTGGAAAGCATAACCATCGGTCCAGTTCTCCTGGAATGTAGCACCTACACGTTGTGTAACGAATTGACCCAATCGCAGACGATTCTGCATACACTTCTGACGGGCCTCTTTCTTTTCGATACTGGACTTCTCCTTCAGCAGCTTCTTGACGACATCAATACACTTGGCTATATGGGATTTATGTTGATCTATTAGTTTTTGATGAGCAATAATTTGACATTTTTGTTCATCAGACAGTCTTGTCATCTCATCCAATTTTGATTTACTGGTTTCGTTTTCTGTATCACGTTCCTGCATGTCGGGTAGTGAGAGTTCGGTTTGAGTTGCTTTGGTAACCATCGAGAGCGATGGTTGCTGTTGTTGCTGCTGCTGTTGGGTAGGAGTGTTGGGAACACCACCGGGATTCGATAGCATGCCGGCATGTTGTAGTGAGTTGAGTTGTGCGGCTGCTACTGCAGCCAATTGTTGTTGCGAGGTTGTCAGAGTCTGTTGCACTGTGGTAGCAACAACGGAAGAGGCGGGAAGTTGATGTGTTTGCGTCTGCTGTTGAGGCAGAGGCGGAGGTGGTGGACCATTTCCTCCACCACCGGCTGCGGACGTTGCACCGATTAAACCACCCGCTGTCGTTGGATTGTGTACCAAGTGACTGCCGCTCAGCAGTCCAACATTGGAAACACCCACTAAAGGTGATTGTGGAGGAACCATTGCGTTGGAAGTTTGTGGTTGTTGTTGCTGCCGTTGCTGCTTGGCGGCAACGCTATTCACGGCCGCTACACTACTGTAATGGAATTCAGGAGGCGGGGGTTGCGAAGTTGGTGTCGAAGGAATGCCGGGTGCGTTCATTGGCGGCTGTTGTGGACTAGGTGGATACATGGGATACGTGCTATTACCGCCTACAGAGGTTGGCACTTGTTGAGGCTGCGCCGTCGGGGGCTGCTGTTGGCCACCGGCCGATGAGGGACTCTTGGAGCCACCCCCAGCCGTATGTCGCATTGGACTATTAGTGGCTGCAGACTGCACAGTATGCTTATTGAAGTAATCATTGATTTTCTTATCGCTAGCTGATCCAACACTACCAGGTGGCAATAGACGAGCATTTTTGCCACCACCACCTCCACTATTGCCGACACCACCGCCAGAACCGGGCATCTGAAGACGTTCAGATTGACCACCTAAATTTAGAGATAAATTTGCTTTTAATAACTGTGAGCCTGAGGATGAATTGTTGTGTTTAGATGCTTTAGAAGCGTTGCTTGAATTACCTCCATTACCACCGCCACCACCACCAGGGCCGCCGCCACCACCGGCTGCACCGCCACCGCTATCATCGGTATGCAAAGCGGCAATTTTTCTCTTACGTTTACGTTCGGTTGGAGTTCTTGATAACTTTTCCATGCGACCACTGCCGCCGCTTGTTGATCCCGAATTGTTTTGTTGCTGTGATGTCACTTGTACTGCCGCATGATGCGGACCGTGTGAATGATGATGATGATTTGTGGTTTGTTGTTGCTGCTGTTGCATATTTAGATCTGTCGATATACCCATACCGCTAGTATTCATTATACCGTTACCAGATGATGAATTGCCAATCGCTGTCGCTGATGTACTAGTTAGATGACCGATTTGTTGTTGGATAATTCCTGCTGTGGATAGTTGCTGTGTGGTTAGCATGTCGTTGACATCTTTTTCACTATGTGAAGAGCCAGTGCTCATATTCGAGTCAGGATTACTGCTGTGGCCACCACCGCTATGATGACCGTGACTGTGACTGTGTTGCTGCTGTAGTGGCACTATATTGGGCGGTTGTATTTGTTGCAATTGATTTGGTGGCTGCTGTTGTTGTTGCGGCTGCTGCTGTTGCTGTTGCTGTTGTGGTGCTTGAGGCGTTTGTGGTGTATGATGCTGTTGTTGCTGCTGCTGTTGTTGTTGTTGCTGTTGTTGAAGATGGTTTGTGGCAAGTGTAGGAGGCTGGGAATAATGCGTTGTTAAATGTGTTGAAGGAGGAGGTGGAGGCTGTTGTTGTTGCTGCTGCTGCAATTGTAACTGTTGCTGTAGTTGTAAAGGTGTCTGTTGTTGTTGCTGCTGTTGTTGAGCTTGTGACAAATGTTGTTGCTGTGGATTAGGAGCAAAATGTTGTTGTTGCGTTGTATGATGGCTTAAAGATGTCGAGGTTTGTGGGGCCATCTGCAATTGAGCGCCGGCGGACATCTGCAAATAGAAACAAGGCATTAAAAAAATTGAGGATTCATAAATAAGTTTTACAATATTTAAGGTTATGTTGGTCATTTACAAAAAAAAAATATTATGTAGGTTTACGCTATAATTCTTACAAGAAAAACTAAAATTAATTAATTTCATCACGAATTTAATTGAAAAATTCTTAACAATTTTATTAAAGTTCTTATGGCTAAATTAAGCATCACTGTAAGAACAAATGCACTACTATAGGAGAAAAGAATTAGAAAAACACCCGATGTGGGTATAATGAATTTAATAAGTACTTAAGAAATGGTAAAGAGCAAAAAAAAATCTTTTTTTTTTAGGACTTACACTTTTTAAACAACTTCATTTTAGCAACAAAAATTTATTTACAATTTTCACAACAAACTTTTTTAATTTTTTATATAAAATTTAGTTTATAAATTTAATTTTTGTTATTAACTTTTCTTTAAATTTTAGTTAAACAATTAATTTCGTTTTCGTACACACAATTTTTTTTTCCTTTTTCCGTTTTTTTCTCGCTTTTATTCATCAAACAGCTGTCTTTTCCCTCTTTACTTTTTCCTTATAAATGAGAGAGAAAGAGTTAACACTATGCTATTAAAATATGAAAACCAGTGTTGTTAAACGATTATAAAAAATATAAACACGAATAATGGTAAGAAAAAAAACCGAAAATCAAAACAGAGTTTAATAAAGAATTAAAATACACCGCAGCCTGGCTAAACACTAAACATTTATTTTGTGTGCACACGGCATACACAAACAACAGAGGTAATAGGAGAGATAGAGAGATGTGTAATAAAATGAAAAAGAACAACAAAAAACACTTTTATTATATATTGTGTGTGTATATACAAAATTTTAGTACAATTTTTTTTCTCACACACATATGACGGCGTAAAGAAACGCGAATGAAAACGAAATGTCTGTCTATTCTCTATATAGAACCCCAACGTTATTGGTTTTTGTGTGTGGTGAATATAGCAGGAAGAAGCGAAAACAATCAAGAAAAACACACAAAAAAATTCAAATAAAATAATAAAGAGGTTTGCATGTAAAAAAAAAAAAACGGGCAAAATATTAAAAGAGACATGGGAAAAAAATAAAAATGGCTACCCAAGAAGAGGAGACACTACACTATACTACACTGAAGAAAAATTTTAATGTTTCATTTTGTCACCGCATTCTTTTAATTACGAAATTTACACGAAAAAAGTTTTTGGTTTAAACACAAATTTAAATAAATTTAATGCTCATGTCTTAATTTTTTCCATATTATGCTCATAATTTTTTTATCACTTCTTTTGTTGTTAATTTAATTAACACACTTGAAAGGGTCGGTCGATCGGTCTTTACGTTTATTTGCAGAAAAATTTTTAATTTCTTACAAGCCACTGTTTTTTTTTTTTTTCTTTTTGAAAGTATTTTTCTTTTTTTTAATGCGTTATAAATACACGATGTTTGAATGTATTATACGCGTGTGTGTATGGGCAAGAAATTAAAAAATTCTTATTTTCATTATAATTTGTTATATTGTCACGTCTTTTTTTGTAAAATCAAAAGAAAAATAAAAATAAAATATAATACAATAATAAAAGCAATGATAACAACAACTAATAGTAGCACTGAAAATAATTGCTTATTTTATTTTTCACTTCGTCATCGTTGTTGTCTCATCGTCTGATTCGTCGTGTTAACGTTGTCAAAGTCGGCAGCCATTAACGAAAATCATTAAGAGAATACAAAAAATACAAAAGAAATTGATGAATTAATCAAGAAGAAAATTTTTTACTGCTTTAAAATTCGTTTTTTTTTCTTTGCAAAAACATTTATTTCTTTTATTTAATGAAACACTTTGCAACACTGGTTTTCATTGCTTTTTTTTTTTCAACACCTCGACAATATATAAACGCCGCTATTATATATTGAAAAATATAACAAATATTGTATTATTTTAAATAAATTTTGTATGTATTTTTAAACTTTTTAATTTTCAACAATTTCTTCTTTTTTTACAACACTGAGATACACACAATTTTTGCTAAAGCAAAAAAAATTGAATCTTTTTTTGTGCAATTGGCAAAAAAAAATACTTGTCTTGTTCCGCGAGACGTTGATAATGTTAAAAGGAAGGAAGAGAAATATTTTATACACCAATAAATGGTCATGATACAGTAGTAGTAGTAGTAGTATTAGTAGTGGTGGTGGTGGTGTGTATGACTCTCATACAAAAATGTTTAACCGTACAACATGAATGAGTATACATGTGTGTGTATGTATGTAGATACATATCTCTCATATAAAAGTATTGTATATATACCTACATATTTATGTACATAATAAAAAAACACGAAGAAATAAGCAAACAAGAAAAATAATCACCAAAAAAAAAATAAGAAAAAACTAATCAAAGGGGTTGCCATTGTTGCAAGCAATTTGAAAGTAAAAATTAAAATTTGTTTTTCTTAAAAATTATTTTGTAAACCAAAATTAAAATAACAATTATAAACAAATTTATTAAAGGCTTTACTTTTAATTAAATTATGAAAAGGTTTACAAAAACAAATTGTACACATATTTTCTTTACATCCCATAAGTACTTTACAACTATAGAAAAGCAGTAAATACTTATTTGAACAACCTTGCAAATTAGTTGCGTGTCTCTCCTGCTCTCTCTCTCACACTATCCTCTCACTCACTGTTTGTGTGCGAGTGTGTCTAACAAAATGTGCATGCCGTTCATAAATCGTGCTCTTTAGCTGTTAAGTTGTTAAGTATTGAACGAAGTGATGTGTCTTTAAAAGTTTTTCTTTTTTTTCAGTTTTGCTTTTATGTTGTGCTCTGTCGATGTTCTGTTATGTTTGTGATAAAAACAAGATAGATAAGGTGTTAAATTAACAGATGTCAGGTCAATGCGGTATATCAGTTTACATACACACACGCTCACTCTACATTATTTTATTATTTAACAAACAGTGGGGCCACTGCATTCATTAACATAATGGGGGAAACTGATTTATTATTTTAAATTCACAAAATGTAACAACAACAAAATTGCAATATTTTATGAACAAATATTTTAAAGCCCTAAACATAAAACATTTATTTAAAAAAAAAATCTTCAAACGCACACATGCATCATGCGTATACAAAATTCATATGCACTCTCATCAGTCTATAAGAAAAAAAAAATCACCCCTATTATGGTGAAATTCTAAAAATAGGTCACATCTCATTTATAACACAACAACAAGAAAAACGGAAAATGTACATCAAATTAAAACGAGTACCAGACGACTAGTTGATTTTATTTGAAATTAATTAAAAAGAGAAACGAAAACAAAACTGAAAATGATTGCATTTTCTTGGCTATTCTCTAAAAATTAAAATACAATAAAAAAGAATATTTATCAGAATAATTAAATATTCTAATCCCCCTCCCCTTTTCACCTTCCAAATATGGATTGTTTAGATGCATATGCATGTACATATGTATGTGTGAACCCTACAATAAGTGCAGAGTGAAGAAGAGTCATTCAAACAAATAAAATTCAAGTCACAAAAAAATTAAAAAATAGAAGACTTATTGAGCGATTTTTTCAACATTCAAGCGTTTTGAAATCCTATTTATTGCAGGAAGCATTGCTTTTTTATTTCAAAAGAATTTTTAGGTATAAAGTGTATAAGCCGTTGACAGGTTTACTTACAAGATAGGCCATTATCATTTGCTATGATATTTTCAAATCATTACAGTAACATGGTATATCCAAGGCTATACCATGGTCCAAGGTCCTGAGCTATCTAAAGAGAAATAATTGGTAGTTGAATGGAGAAAGATCATAATAAATAAGACAGATAAGGCAAAACGTAGCGTACGGGTCTATGTCACCATCTCACACAACTCCTGCATTTCGCAGTTTGCAGATATGGATCGGATTATCTAGATTACCGTATTGGATTGCAAAATTTACTTCATTCATGCAACATAAATATTTTTCAACAATTTGCAACATGACAATTTCACATTTTCAAACTTTTTTTTTTTTTTGGTTGATCAGAAGTGATCAAAATTAAATTTCTGCATCTAAACCGTATGTACATGTACTTCAGGTACATAGACAAAATTGGCTAGGTACACCATTTGTGGACAAACTGACTAGATATGAAGGACTGCTAACTTTATCACCGTATAGGAGGATAATTGTAGATGAATATACATAAGTAAACATAATCTAATCAATATTCTATTTACTGAGATATGGTCTCCCTAATTGTGTTTTCTTAGTTGCTTTCACTGCTAGGTCCACTACTGAGTGTAAAAAACACCTTAATTTTATCATAACATAACCTCACCGCAGATAAATTAATTCAACAAAAAAAATTGAATTTCTTTCCTTTAAATATTCTCACGCGATATTGACAGCCAGCCAACAGAGTTGGCATCACTCAAAGTCATACAATGGCTGTAGAAAAATAAAATTAAAAGCAATAACAACAAAATAAAACATGTAAATCCATACACATTTTATAGTACTCGCGTACCAATAAACGATATACAAACGAAGGAAAAAAAATCGTTTTTTTTTTGTTCTCTTTTTTTTGCAAAACCAAAGATGTGAAAACAAAAAAACGAAAACAACAAGAAAAAAAAGAAAACAACGAAAACTACAAAAACCAGTCCAACTAGTTTAAAAGGGGAATGGACTCCAAGTGGTGATAAGACGACTTACATACATACGTACACATACACATATACGAAGTGTATGCAAAAACAAAAACTGCTGCTATAATAATAATAATAATAAAAGTGACAAGCAGAAAAGCACTACAAAATCAACACTAACACGATACGTAACAACGATGTTACACAGTCAGTAGTAGTATTAGTAGTTGTAGTGTTGTTGTTGAGTATTATTATTTTGTTTGGCGGCGAACACGCAACAGCAACAGCAGCAACAATAACGAATATCTATTGCATCCACAAGCAAAGGTTGTTTGCCGATTTGTTGCTGATGGACATTGTTGTTTAGACAAGTATGACGTCTGTTTGATCAGACATGCATACATACATTTGGGGAATTTCAATTTAATTGCTCCAAGCGAGCAACACATTAGTTTGTTTACGATTTGTTTCGTTTGTTTTCGGTTTTTTTTCTGCTTTTTTTATTATTCTTTTTCAAGAGGAATTATAACAGGTTGTATTGACAAGTTTGATTAAGAATTATTTATTAGTTGGCTACTATTGTTGTTGCGTTTTGTTACTCTATTTAAATGCTACGAATTGATATGGTATTGCCAGAGCTAAACAATTTAAAAAAAAAAGTCAACCAATAGTATAGTCAACTCCGAACGAAAAATTTTTTGAGAAACTTTTCATGGCAATTTTTTTTATTTACTCTCCGAATTTTTGCCAGAAGACTTTTGATAAGAAATCGCTTTTGAAACCACTAGGTTGGGTTAACGGATAGATCCTCGTTCGCAGACAAGTTTACTCTCTGAGCTATATAGTCCAGTGTTAGGAAAGCCCGATATCATGATGCGTTATGTGTAGATTTGAAGCATCATCAGCTCCGGATGAATCCGGCCAGTCGCCTTAGTTGGACATTCGCCACCATGTCCAGATATTCAAACGTTCTGTCACTTAAAAACCGATAACGTCTGTCCTGAGATGAACCGATTTCGTTTACTCCACAACTGCAATAATCCTGGTGAGGCAGGCCGAGCTTGTCAGCGAAACTAACACAGCGTAGTGTCTCGTTAGAATTCCTGTGGTCTTGTCGAACAAAAGTCGTTCGAGACTATAAAATTTCATTTTAAACTTTTATGACTTAAAATCCTAATACCAAACACTATTCACATTAAATTTAACCATATAAAGTAATAGATTTCACACTGATCTGGCAACTCTGCATACAACTTTATTGTGCTCTCCTAAAGGTCTACACGAAAACAAATTTAAAAAGTAAATAACGAACTGTGTATGCATTTCGTGAAAAAAAAAACAGACCAAAAATAAAAAGTATGAATGATTCTTCAGAAACAAACATAAATAGCAACACCAACAACAACGTGTGTATTGTTGGGGCTGTAGAAAGGTAGAGCACAGCTCCATACTATACACAACAATAACGATAACAAACAACTGCTGTGACTGACAGTCTGATTCAAACCATATAAGAACGATTGCTGCCACTGCTGCTTCTTCTGCTGCTGCTGCTACTACACTAACTAGCTAGCTTAACCAATGGATGGATTACATTGATATGTGTGCCGTTGCTGACTGACTGATAGTGGGGGTTCGTGTTTCATATCGTTTCGTTTCGGTTTGGTATGCATTTGTTTTTCATTCGTGTGTAAAAACGTTTTAGTTTAACAGTTCATGCCGATGAGTCAAGGTCGAGAGACCGTATACAACGTCACGTAACGTCATGCGAATTATTTTGTATTTTTTTTTTGTTTTTTTTTTTGTGTGGTATGCCTTTTTTTTCGTTTCTCGTTGTTGTTGCCTGTGTTTCAATCATACTCATACAAATGATGCACACACATACGAAGAATAAATAAATGTTTTGTGCTGTTTTTTCTTATTTATTTTCAATTCGTGTATTATTTGCTTTAATGGCGCTGTTGTTATTGTGTTCTGTTTGTTGTAATATAAAATGTGAAGACATCGTCGAACGAGAGAAAGAAAATATAAGAAAAAAACAAAGCAAAAAAAGTAACGAATTTTTTTATTTTTTTTTTTTTTTTTGTAAATATTTTTAGTTCAGGGAATGGAATATTTTTAGAATTGAATTTATTTTCTTCTACTTTTTTTCTTGTTATTCTTTTTTGTTTTTTTTTTGGTGATTGCGATAACGAGTAACATTGTGTGAAATTAATGATGTCTGAAAAGACGACTTTTGGATTGGTAGTGTTGCGCGTTGAGGTTCTAATATTTTCACGATTAATTTGCGCATTTTTTTTAAATGAAAAATATGGACAGCAAATATCTAAAATATTATGATTGTTTAATCCTTGTTAGTTATTCCAACGAAATATCGATTTTAATTGGTTTATTTTATTCCCTTGTGCAACAATCGATCCCAGAATATAAAGGCCACAATAGAAAACAATTTCTGAATTTGTTTTTGATCAAAAGCTCGATTTTGTATCATCAGTGAAAACGCAATGACAGGCGTTGACATACAAAATTAATTCAATTTTTGTTTTTGCCAATATTTCATTAACGTTGTGATATAACGGTTGACTTTTTTCCGGTTTCGTGACATGTAATGCTGCCAAAGATATTCAGAAACTCGTCTCCTCTCGGCATTCATGCAATTAAAAAGTACTAGGGTTATAATTTCCATTAGAAACCTTTTCAAATCCATAGTTCGATGCCGACGTTAAACAGATATGAAAAGCTAGGGTGAAACCCTAGCTAAAGGTTTGTAGTAGGCAATAGAGTGTACGCATGAGTATATCCGCGAACAGGATTGGCGAATTTAGTGTGCAGGTCTGCCAGAATCAATTAAAGACGATAAGAATTGCAGTTTTAGAGTCAATGGACGGTCATTTTCCTTTTGTGGAGCATTCCTTTACCCGCCAAGATCGTTCTATCTGGCCTCACACAACAATTTGTTGTGGGCAATAGCTAAAGTCTTTCACCTACAGACATTTTAGTAGCATACCAGCCCCATAAAACTGCTTACAGTGCCAAAATATACGAAATATGAGGGACTTTACAGCATGGAAACGATAATGTGTGAACTATCATCTTTCGAGAAGTGTGTCTCCCATTTTGAAGCAGTCTTTTGCCCGTTGAAGAAAAATGTAAAATCTCTCGGAATACAATATTACTGCTGCTGTTGCTGAGATTACGATCGAAATGCTGGAAAAAGTATTCCAAAGTTCGAGCCCACAGATGAATCCACCTATGATGTACTCATGTGCAGTATATTTATGAACTGATATGAGCTCCGACTCAAACTTGTAATGGAAAACTTTGATCATTGTTTTCCGACAGATGAGCGAAGGTCACTTTCGCTACCATCATCATTTATTAGATAAGAAATCAAAAACTTTTTCCATTTACGCTTTATAAAAGCGTTAAACAAAATGCTAGATTACTTTGCGGACAGTGGTAACACTGGTGGGTAGGTACGTAGGTAATTTAAAGTTGCAATGCAAAACAACTCGCGTAATTTGAATAAAAACATCGCAACAGACTGTTCAAAAAATGTTTTAAAAAATATAAATAAACAAATATTAGCCCTTAATAAATAATTAATAATTTTAAATACAAACTTCGAAAAAGAAACACTTTAAAATCATATTTAATCACAGTGAAATAAATAAAAAAATCAGCAATAAAGCGGCAAGCACAGTCAAGTAAAACACACACACACATACACGCATACATTAAAGTGGTTTTGTGTTCAATTGAAATGGAGTACGACGGACGGCAACGACAAAGATATTTTCTATTTATAAACAAACGAACGAATTCTCCATTTTTTTATTGCTTTTTTTTGTGTAGCTACAACGACACCAAAAAAAATTATACGAAGTTAATGAAAAATCATAAAAACGATGATGATTTATTAAAATCATGAAACAATTTGTTTTCTCTCTACTTTTGTTGTTTTTTTTTTTTTAACTGCTACTACTTCTCCTATTCTGCTTATATTTGCAGTTGCTCTAATTTTTCTTTTAATATGTTGTATTATACACAGGCATACATACAAAATTAAACATTTTATTTGTAAAGTGAAAAGAAAATAATTCAACCAACAAGAGGAAGAAAAAATGCATTATAAGACATAGAGAGACCGAGACCGCGAGCGAGAACGAATTTCGTTATATTAAGTGAGAGTATTCTAGACTATACACAGAGAAAAAGAGAGAGATATAGCGAGAGAGAATACGAAAAAAAGCACGTGCTACAAATTTTTACACAATACTGTTAGAAATTTTTTTTTAGAGAAAGAAACAAAAGAAATAAAAATGAAAAAAGAAATGAGCGTATAATATAATAACACAACAAAACTCTTCTCTGTAAATTACAGACTGTAATCGTTACAGTGTAATGTAAAGAAGTGTGGTGGTTGGTTTCTGTTTTGGGGTTTAGCAGAGTTTAAAACAAAACAAAACAAAAAAAAACTTACTCTTTGATTAACATATAATAATGATGGCTGTGGCTGTTGTTGTTGTTGTTGCTGTTGAAGATGCTGTTGCTGTAATATTGTATTTTTTCTATTCCTTTTTGTGGTTGTCGATGTTGTTGTATTATTAAAACTTGCATTTATTGTTAGTTCCGTAGTGGAACGTTTACGAGATCTTTTTTGTTGAGTTGTTCCTACTCCACCTACAGTATGATGATGATTAACAGTGGCATTAGATGTTTTTCCTGCTGCTGCTGTTTGATTTGTTAAAGAAGCTGTTGTTGCTTGTATAACCACCATGGGATTTGTTGTCGTTAATTTGGGAAAATTTCTATGTTTCGTTGATTCGGTTATGGTGGAAGTCTCTATTAACGACATTGGTAATGTAAGAGACATAGATGTTGTTATGTGACAGAGAGAGTTTTTTAAAAAAAAACTCTCTTCTGATGTTTATTAAAAACTCTTTGAATGAATAAAAATTCGTTTGTCTTGTTTTTAAAGATATTTTCACTAGAGAGCAGCAATGCTTAAAAGCTACTCTCTTTCACACACACACACTCTCTCTCTCTCTTTCTATCTCTCTCTCTCTATGTGTTGCTGTTTATGTTACTTTTAGAAATGCATTTTTAAATACACATTCACAATCTTTCTTTCTTTTGGTTTGGTTTATTTCGTTTCTTTTCGTTTTATATTGTATGAGTGAGTGTTGTTAAGTTTGAGGAAACAAAACAGCTGTTTTTTCTTTTTCAACCGGCTTTATTGACAGCTGCTTGGCTGCTTTTGCTTTTGCTTCTGCTTATTGTGTGTGCTGTTATGTTGTATTTTATTTTATTATTCTTTTTTGCTTTTATTTTCGTTTCGATTTATTTGTATTGTTGTTGTTGTTGTTGTTGATTTAAACACTACAAAAAATATATTTTTCTCGTTCCGTTTCTTTTATCACCACCGTTTACATAAATAAAATTGTATCCACTAAATAATAGGCTCGTTTGTGTATATGTACATATGTAGATATGTATTCTACATATTTCTTATATATTTTCTTAATGATGACGTTATTTTAAGAATTTCATTTCAATTTTATTTGTATTTGCTTATTGAAATGATTTTCTTCTTGTTTTAGTTGCACATTTTTCGAACGTTATGTTGTATTTTTTGTTGTGTTACATAAATTTTTTCCTTTATTCATTTGAATTTCTTTTTCTTTTTTAATAAAAAAAAATTTTTTTTTTTGTTTTAAATTCTTTGTTTTAAAATCTTAACTTTTTTATAAACCTTACTTGAGTCTTTTGAAATTTTTCTTCTTTTTTCTCACCACACCGTTGACTGATTTAGTTTTCTTTTCTTTTATTTTTTTTTTTAGCTTATAAAAGTATTAACTTTTATGTGAGAGAGAACACACAACTATAAAAATAAAAAAAAAATAAAAAAATTAAAAAAAAGTTTTTTGAAAACACGTCACGTTTGTAAGTCGGAACATTTAGCACTGTTGTTGTGTGTTTGTAGTTGCTGTTAAAACAGTGTGTGTCTTTCTTAGACAACGCCGTAACCATCATCAACAATCAAACAAACGAACAAAAATAACACCAAAAAAAAAAAGAAAAACAGAAAAATGTACGGCAACGACTAACTACTACAACACAACGACGAATTCAAACCAACCAACAAAACTAACCAATCTAACCAAAAGAAAAACGATATCAAAAGGAGAGCTCAACACTTATTATTTCTTCTTTGCTTTACTTTTTATATACGAATGTGTAGTACATTAATATTATTATTATTATTGTTGTTGTTGTTTTTGTTGTTGTATAGTAAAGTCCATATATACGCCGAAAAAAAAAATTATAAAATAAGAACAAAAACAATAGCAAAGCAAAGCAAAGCAAAGAAAAAAAAACATATTATACTACACTTTAATAATTGATGTTTTGTTGCTGACTGAGAGGCTGCTAACGCTCGCTGCTGCTGCTATCATATTTTTAAACACACTTAAACAAACAGTCAGTCAAACTACATTTTATTTCAATAGGCATGCACGGCACAATACAACACAACACAACACAGCACAGCACAGCACAGCACAACACAGGCATACATACATGCCTTTATTTTATAAATAAAGTAATAACAACGAGAAAGCAAAAACAATAATAACAATATCAACAACATCGTTTAATGTGGGCTCGGGTCTATATTTTTTTTTTTTTGTTTCTCATTTAATTTCACGAAATAATGCACCCAACACTTACACCACAAGAAAAAAAAACCAAAAAAAAAAAAAAAAAAAACGAAAAAAAAGAGAAAGGTTCACGAAAGTAGTAAGAGAATGATACGATAAAAAATTTTTTGTATTTAAAAATTTGTTTTCAAATTTTTTCTTTAGTAGTCACAATAACAGAATTCCTATAAAGAAAATTCTCTTTCTCTTTACTCCTCTCTCTCACGCTACTTACACTAACACTAATTCTTTTTTTCACTCTTGCCTTGCTAGAGACACTTCAACACATATGTATGCAGGAAAGTGTGTTACTTTTATTTGTTTATTTTAATTTAACAATTAGTTTGCACTCACACAGAAAATATAATTAAAAAAAATAAAAGAAGAAATACAATAAACGATACAAAAATTTATGTTCTCTTCTTACGCTCTCTAGACACAATCAGCGTTTATAATCAACTAAATTATTATAAACGTGCAAACAAATTCATAAGCACAGCCAAATAACGAAACAAACAACCAACAAATCGAACAACCGACCAACCAACCAACCAACCAACCAGCCAGCCAACCAACCAACCAACCGACCGACCGACCGTACGACCGTCAAACGAACTTTGCTTATTTTTTTTTTTTTATTTTATTCTCTTTTATTAAATAGCCAGTCAGCCAGCCAGCCTGTGTTTCGTACATATGTGTTTGTGTGTTTTTAAAAAACCTACAATAATACGATATAACAACACAGTGCCGATGTAAAATATGTTTGTTTCCGATTCGTTATGGCTTTACTACTAACAGTGCTACAATAAAAACAACAATAATAATAACAAAATAAAAAAAAAATACAAAACAAGTAAAAGAAATACAGTGTATATTAAATACTCGTTGTTATAGTACAGAGATGTCGTCGTAGGTCGTCGTCGTCTTCGTCATCGTCATCATCATCATTATCATCATCTGCAAAAATCAACAACAACGACTAAAACAAAAAGCATTGATATTCACCATCGAATCCAACTACACTACACTACACTACACTACTGTGTAATGAGAGTAAATTCAATATGAGTTTAAAGAAGAATACGAAGTATGTGACAGCCTGACTGACTATTATAAGATTTTGTTTTTCTTCTTAGTTTTTATACAATTTTTTTTTCTTTTTCGATTTTCATCTTGCAAAAAAAAAAAAATTTATATCAGAAATCTTTTTTTTTTTTCTTTGTATAGAAATGAAGACAAAAAAAAAGGAAAAAAAATTGTACAATAAATAAAAACGAGTTGATTACTTTTTGTTTTTCTTCTCTTTATTCCTTGGTTAAACGAGTAACGAGTTAAAATGAAAAAAAATCTTTCAAATATTTTTCTATACGCCAAGATAACAACACCAACAACCGCACAACAACAACAAAAAAAACACATCAAAAGAATGTTCCACTATTTTTCATGAAACTAACGCGAATAAGAGCGAGCGAGAGATTGAGGCGAAGAAAGAGGAGTAGTAGGCAACGAAAAGTAACGAAACGAAACGCCAAAAACAAATTTTTAAGGTTACAAAATGAATTATTTCATGGAAAAGTAAAACGCAACTACATACATACATACATACATACATACATACATATGTATGTACTACACGACCACACCACAATCATATAAAAATTTTAATATTCTTACAATTTTGGTTTTTTTTTATTGTTTTTAGAAGTTTGTGTACAATTAGTAAGGCACCCACAGAGGTATTCATTCATTCGTGCGTCCTTTTCATTGTGGAATTAATTTCATTTGAATTTCAAAAAATCAGGTAGTCGTCGCGTCATAGTAGCAAATACAGAAGATACTAGATTTGCTGACCTATTAGGAACTGCAAATTTTTTTTGTTTGGTTACTTTAGTTTGAGATAAGCTGCCTACTATTGTAACTCTAATAAGTCTGTTCAGTCCCACAAACATGCTACAAATGAAGCCAATACACAGGAGATGTCCCTCTCCTAGTATCGTGCAAGAATGTAAGGCGGTGAAAGAGGAAAGAGTGAAAAATTTTTGTAAAAAGATTTTAGACTCTGTATGAGAAGGTGTTTCTGATCTTAAATCACCATCTATGGGTATGACAAGCCAAGTAAATCTTTAGTTATACAGATTCTAATTGCTTAAGTGGAAGTTTGAGCACAATATGTGCTATAAACTAGATGAACCGGCTATTCTGTCTACCCGAAAAGAATTTTTATAGGCACATATAGGCAACATGATGTCAATTTTGATACTAATTTACTCTTATCCCCGATACCATTCGAAGTTTCTGATGAAGAGACTCGGTCTGTCAATGCCCATGCTTGACAGCTTATTTAGATCGTCTATGTGCTACATCTTTTCTCTTCACGGATAATGTTGGGAATAAACCCAATATGTGAAGAAACCCCTTAATCTCGTATCTACCAAGTGTCCAAGACTAATGCGCCTTGCATGAGTGCCCATAATGCAATGATCATTTAAAAATGTCACTAGGGCAAGTAGCATGCGATCAGAAGGAATATTTACTGTGGCTACGAATTGGCCAATATGAAGAAACAATGCCTTTAAGTAAATGCGGACAGAGTTAAGGGCTAAACATAGAGCTATAGCTGCCGAGTTTAACTACAAAATGTCGGTTGTAATATCTCTGACAGTCCGGATTAGAGCCTAGCTTCTCAAGAGTGGTGGAAACTAACCTTTTATGGTAATTTTATTTACTTTCAGAATTTTAGACAGAAAAATGGCCGACAGGAAGTCACCAAAGAAATATTTTTTCATATTTCGTTTTGTTCGAGATGCCTGAGCTGGGATTTGAACTATAGTCTCTCACACTACCAACTAGACTACAGCTGCTTGTATGTCGTAGGCGAAGTGATTCGAATTTTTAACAACACTGACTACCTAAGCCAGGATTGATATCCAGAAATCAGAATCCAACACAATCAAGTTTAAGCATGTAATGTAATAAAGCTTGCCACCAAATTTTGCCTACAACTGTAACTGATTTGGTTGCTTTACTTTTGTGCGAAACTGTGTTACGGTTTTAAAAAAAATATAGATCACGAGAGAATAAAAAAGAATAAATAAGTAACGAGTTGTATTGACACAAAAGGGTAACCCAACGAAACGCGACTAATAACATCGAAATTTTCTTTGTTTTTTTGAAAGCCGAATAATTTTTTTTCATTTTCATTTTATTATACACACACACACAAACAGATAAAATGATGAAATTAATAATATTTTAATTACAGGCAAGAAAACCGAATTTTTTTTCTGTATTCGAAAGGAATTTTTGTTTTTGTTCAAACGAAGTCTAATAAATTTCTTTAAAACAATTTCAATTATTAAGGATTACTTTTTTATACCAAAACAAAATGAAGAAAAAATCTTTTTTTTTTTTAAAGATTATCCATCAATTTAAGCTTTAATAATTAATTTATATTCTTTGTTTAATATGTTTATTATTTAATTATATGCTAATTTAATTTAATTTAATTCGTAAATGATTTTTTATTTGTAAACGAAAGAAAAAAAATATCTACACACACACATACTTTTTTTACGCCATTTAAAAAGCAACGAAAAAACACAGTGTTACAATGAGTTTTTTATTGTTGTTGTTGTGTTTTTTTTTCATTTCTAGTCTCACTTTAAATAAAACAACAATTCACTAACTTTTTAAATAATGTATACACACGCACACAGCAACAAACCCATGCATATGCATATGCCTAGGAAAGTGTAAGAGGCGCAGAGAGCAAACCGAACATGAAGAAAAAAAATTTAACAAACGACCGACGAATGTTGTTTTTGTTTAAAAGGCGAGTGAATAAAATCCACAGAAAACCACACGGTATCATGCTCTCAGGGCAACTGAAAATAAGCTCTCTTTACCAATGCCGTTATAATATAATATTTTTTTTTAAGTGCAAATAAACGCAGCAATAACAATAACAACAACAGTAACAGCAACAACAACAAAGGCGACAACAGCAGCAGCAATACGAAACTTAACATTAAAAGCTACAAAACAAAACAAAAACGCAAAAAAATAAATAAATAAACGTCAACGAGAAAAATAATCATAAAAACAACAACAACAACAACAGCAACACCAACAACAGATAGCACAAGTATTTATAAACATCATCTCCTGTCGCCTCAATCCCCAATAATAAAGAGCATCTTGAACCACCGATTTTTTTTTCGTTTTTCTTTTTTAAATCTCTCACTAGAAATTAAAAAAAAAAACAACAAAAAAAAATTTTTTTTTCTTTCTAAAAACCTTTTAATTTTTAAATAAATTATATTAAATTTAAACCACAATTAAATTAAAGTTTATTAACGATTTGTTGTTTTTTTTTTGATTTGTTTAACAGCTGGTTGTTAAACATATGCACACACCGTTAAACAATTACACTCTTACACTTACTCTCTCTGACTTGTTCTCTCTGCAATGAGTAGTAGTGAGCTCCATCCAGCCTTACATAAATATTCACTCATTCACACACACGTTTTTACAATGCTTATTGGTTAGTCGGGTATACCCGAAAAAAAGCATCCATCCGTTGTCGTTTAAATCGAACAAAACAAAAAACAACAGCAACTACAAACAAAATAACAACAAAAGAAAAAAAAAACTGTTTTGTTTTCGGAAGCATTTGGGGGAAACGCCAACGAAACCAAAAACCTAAAAAAAATAATCACAAATAAAAATAAATTCAACAACAACAACCGATGATGATGATGATGATATCGTATTAAGAGAGTTTAGTTCCTCGGCCCAGTCAGTATTATTATTATAAAAAAAAATAGCAACAACAATAACAAAACAAAAGAAAAACTTAACGAACACAACATAAATCCGTTTTGTTTGTTTAATTCATAGCAGGCGCACAGAAAATTCGACTGGCATTGGAGCCATCAAAAGCATTTAACAGACTGACTTTTATACTCTCAACAACAAAATAACATCATAAAGTGTAGCAACAACAACGAAAAGGAACATGTGTGGAGCAACAAACACAACACGAGCACGAGTACACAAAAAGCTCTCAAGAGAGTAGAAACATTTGTGTGTGTTTGAAAATGGAGAATGCAAATGAAAACAACAGCAGCAACAACAACAAAAAAACGACACAAAAATCATGACAATAAACAAACCAGCAACGAGAGTTGCCTTTTTGGCGTTTTTCTAATAAAGCTGGCCTTTAAATTCAATTTAAATATGATGCGGTAAAGCTTGGTACTAAATTTCACTAAAAATGCACGTCACGACAGTGTCTTACGAGTTTAAGTGTTTGAACAAAAATTAAATCACAGTCTATTCCTCACAACGCGGGTATTTGCTTTTTCATTTTCATATTTTCGATGAAAATTCTTTTCAGTATAAAACAAAAAATTCGTGACATGTGCCAATAATGCTCAGTAATGTTTAACATTTCACTATGAATGCTGGTGAGACATTTTGTGCCATTTGTAGCATTAATAAAGAGAATATGGTCAGCTAGTGGCAGTTCAAGAGCCGCCAATGCAAACCTTTATAAGACAACGTTACAGCTGCTATGAGAGTATGGGGTGGGTTTTTGTATAGCTTATCTGACTATAGTAGTGTTGAAAGCCATGCAACATTTTTTTTATTTACGACCTACACTCAGGGGATGATCCCTACTCATGCAATGCATTGTGTCAGAACTAGGAAAATACGTTATGGAAAGAGGAAAAGACGGATTTGAATTCCCTTTGTATGTGAGAGACAAGATTTGTCTGTCTGTAATGCAGTGTGCGAACCACTAGTCAATTGGCCAGTGATCCAGTGAATCAATAAATTTACACGAATTCTGTGTGTAATGCAGTATGTGAATCACTAGCCAATTGTCTACAAACGAATTTGCTCTCTGAGAAAGACGATTGTTAAGTAAGATTGTTTGTTTTTGAAACAGGTCCCCTCCCTTATTTCTCCCAAGCATGTTTCGTGATGGTAGGGATAAACTAGCAAAACACAAGATACAATCCGGCATTATTGCAATGAAGCAAGAGTTAAATACTCAATCGTTATTAAGGAACAGCTTCACCAATTCCTATCCGCGGCCGAAAAGCTTGCAATTAGATAGTTGTATAGTGTTTCTGAAAGCCTCGAAATAGACATTGAGGCACCTGCTCATACATGACAGTTGTATTACATTTTCGAAGGGCTGCAACGGCTGTGGTGTAAATAGTAATGAGAGGGATTGAAGTATTTCTTGTAGCGTGTTAAGAAACCGAATGACTTGAATGCCTCTTTTGCCACTCGCTAAATATGCTGGTTTTTTTATGTCCAGAAGATCAATAGCTTCTGACTTCCTAGACTACGATTAAGTACCCCATGAACGTTAGCTCAATGGCCATCATCGTACATGTATGCTTGGAATTTCTCAGGGTATAAGAAACTCTTGTGGTGGTCGCCGCTGAAGTAATGTTCCTCACATTTAAATCACGTTTTACAGTTTTACTTAATTTTAGCGCTTTTTTCCTAACATCAAAAATACATTTTGACAGTTGTCAACATTCCAAAAATCAAAAATAAAAAAAAACAAACAAAAAAACACTGTCAACACTGACAGCACTGTGTAGATATGAAGAATTGTATACAGAGAGGCCAGCCAGTTGGTTGATTTGGGGAACATTGGAAATAACAACAACAAAGGAACAAAAAAAAAATGAAAACATGTGAGAATTACAGAAGAAGAAAAAGGGTTTTTTTTTTTTTTTTGGGGAGAGAACTTTGGAAGCAAACACGCGCAAGTATGAGGATTTTGTAACTCTCATCCTTATGACATAGAAATTTTCTAATAGCAACAACAACAACAGAAACTAATATGCCAGCAATAAACATGAAACAACAACGAGAAAATAAATTGAAATACAAAAAACAGAAAGAAAGGAGAAGAAAAGAAAAAAATAGACTGGAAACCTATATTTTAAAGACGAAAAGAAAAAGAAAATCCATATTTCATGGAAAATTTAAGAAAAATTAGAGAAAAACCAATAAAAAAAAAGAAAAGAAAATGAGAAAATATATTAAATGATTACGTTGTATGCATGTAGTCTATGTAAATAAATAAATACAGACACATACACACACACACACACTTACACAGATACGGTGTAATTAATTAGAAATTATTTAAAAATGTTGCCTCTAAAAGCTAATAAAAGTTCATTCCTCTCGTTCTCTCTATGTATGTACGTATGCATGTATGTATGTATGTATGTATATAATGAAATAACCATGAAAAATTTTTACAAACACATTATGTGTATGTGTGTGTGTGTGTTCCTTTGTTACAAGTGTGTAAAAAAAAAAATAAATTTTTAATGCATTTTTTTTTCTTTTTATTTTGTAGCCGTTAATTTGGTCGATGTTTTGTTGTTGTTGTTGTTGTTGTTATTATTATTGTATTGTTAAATTCTTTGTTGTCGTTGATTTGCCTGCCTGCCTGCCTGCCTCCCCTTCCTATTAGTTAGTTAGCCTAACATGGTTTTCTCTTGGCTACGGCTACAACAGACTTTTTCTATTTGTTTTTGTTTTTTCTCTCTGTTTGTTGCTGTTTTTCAATTCTATTTTTCATTTCAATTTCCATTTTGCAATCGAAAGACTACAAAACTTCAAATTATCTTCGAAAACAATAACACACACAACCAAATACAACCCAACAATATAACAACAACGTCAACAACAATGGCGAGAAACAGTTCAGTTCGTTAGTATTTTCTGTGTTTAAATGCAGTCATGGTTTTGATGTCGTTGTTGTTACTTTTACTACAATCTGACGTTTCTTTATTTCGTTTTTTTTTTCGTTTTTGTTTTAATAACACCCTACTCTTCGATACACAATTACTCGCTCTCTCTCTCTCTCTCTCTATCTCTAGGTTCATATGTTTCCCAAACAGTATTTACAATTCGTGTTGCAATTCCAAAGACTGCAAAGTCTGGAGAAAGGCTTAGGAAACGGCGATTAGGAGAAAGTATTGGATAAGGTGTAGAAAATAGGTTTCTTTGAATATATTTGGTGTCTTTGGATGTGGCCTTAGAATTAATGCCCATAAAGGTGGTAGTTAAAGTGTTGGCGACAAGTAGTTTTTAAAGATTACTTCAAGGGGGGCTCTTCTATGGCTAGGGAAGGTGATCAGGAAATTTGCTATTCCTCAACAGAGAACAATAATTCAGTGTCGGCAAATTACTTGACAGTCATCTTAGATCATAGATCGTTAGAAAATGGATGCACACACACAGGGCCATTAGAACGGAAATCTACTTAATGGCTGTCCACAGGCTACCTCAAGAGTTTAGGGTATTCCAGGCTGATTTGTAGTGATTTCAGTGGATTTCTCTGTCTAAAGGAATATTACCAGAGGGTTGGCAATTAATTCTGATGGGTTCTCATAGATAGAAATGTCTCAAGTATAATACTCTACAAAAAAGATAATTAATGTAACGGTGAACTCTACTACACACTTGTCATATTGGAAGCTTGGATTGCCGATGAATTTTTTTTTATTTCAACATTTTGCACAGCGTAGAGTACGGTATGACCATTACATTTTGATTTTTTTTTTAAGCTTTAAACACTTTAATATAAAAAAAATAAACAGACAGAGAGACAGAGAGAGCGAGAAAGAGGTAGAGTAGAGAGAACAAGAGAAACTGTTTGAAAAACTTGTTTAGTTTTCCAATTTTTTTCTAATTCAGCTAGTAAAAGAACAATTTTTTTTCGTTGTTTCATATTACTGTTGTTGTTGTTGCTATTGTATTTAACAAATTACCGTTAAAAATGTTTAATATTGCCTATGTAAGGCAATAAACAACAAACATTAGATAGACATTGACACCGCCAGTGAACGAGTAAGTGAATGAATGGTCACAAATGACAACAACAAAAACAAAAAAAAAAATAATAAGAAAAAGAACGAAAAACAGAATGATGGCAGAAAATCCGAAACATACACTACAGTCATTGGATGTTAATATACCGCTATCGGACAGTGTAAACGAGAGAAATGAAAACAAACGAAAAGCAAAACTGGGTTGCAGCTTTAAAAGTAGAGAACATATGATCAAATCTTCCAAACAATATTGTTTCCCAATTGAAATAGACTTCAACATTACAGTGGCACACAAAACGTTGACAAATTCATGATAAACGTACTATAGAATTGACATAAGTTGTATGGGAAGTCAATGACCAAGAAAATTTTGATAAGTAGGGGGTGTTTCAACGCTGCTAATGGGACTGGAACCCTTCTGTGGAGTGGTAGGAAATAATTCAGAAGTTGTGTTCAATGTTCAAGAGAAGAAAAACAGAGGCAAAGCCTCTTCGCAAACCAAGTGGGTTTGAAATAATCGAAACTTTTGTTGAGAAACTACAATATGACGAGAGTTGTAAGTCTTGCATCAGACTATCAAGAAATAGTCTAATGTTGGCACTGGCAACTCTGGGTACACTTACTCAGAATGGTGAGTTACCCCGAGAGACTGTTATTGCTGATATCAGGGCTATAGGCTTGGAGAACAATTTATAAGAATACCCGACAAAGTTTGGAGGAAGTACAGTAGATTGTATGGTTGCAGAACTAAGAACGACCTTTATTTTGATTGCAGAAACCCTTCAGAAAGCCCTAGAATCCATTGTAATGCTGTTTATTGTTTCTACTATGCGATGATGATGTTGTTGTTGTTGTTGTTGTTGTAACAGCTCTGCTGGTGTCTCCGGAAGAGTCTCCCCTGGGAAAAAACTTCTGGTTGACAATCCTAGGCCAATCGTGTTAATCGGTGTCATTCCGGAGCTTAGATTAGATTGTTGTGGGAACGTGCGATGTTGTAGTGTATTATGGTTGTTAGTTTCTCTATCTCTTTTAATTTGTTTAAAAGATCCCTAATAGGGTAACGCGATCGTTTAATGTTTTTTTAAACAATTGCTGAATAGCTTTAGAAAACTTTAGAAAGGGAAAGAAGCGGCATTTCTAATCATTTTCTCGTTCACAACCTAAGATATACAACGTTTTGAGGCTTACCAAGACTGGAAACTCTCCATCCCATTCTGCGTAACATACAAACTCTCTCTCTCTTCTATGCCTTTTTTAATTTGTTTTTTCTCAGTTGTAAAGTTATACGGAACTTCGGAAGTCGTCGTGTTTAAGTAAAATGTGTGTTGGCTGATAAGGGTTATTAATACTTGAAAAGTGAACATAATTTGCAGTAGATTGTCTTCGGCTACCATAAAGGATATTTCAAAAGAACTCAACGACAATTTTATTTTACACTCAGTTTTTGCCAGAAGACCGTTAAGAGAGAGGTAGTTACAGAAAGAAAAAAAATTTTTTTTGTTATCTTCTTCGGTTTGATTGAGATGTCTGAACTGGAGTTTGAACCACGGACTCGTGTCTAAATTCGTATTTGAATTTGTTTATAATAATCAGAGTTTAAGGTAAAGGTAGTGGTAGTAACATTAACATCCTGTATGATGTTGATATTGTTGGATCTCTTAAGGAGTGTAATATCTTTCTCTCTCTCTTTCTTTCTCTCTCTCTCTCCCTTATTCCCTGTATTTAATTGAGCAATGATTTTTAGCATATAATTTTTATTGAGAAAAATTTGCTTAGAAAATAACAAAATGAAGAATTTTAGTAGCCTTTTGTTGTTGTTGTTTTTTGATTTTCTTTTTATTCAATTTGGTTTTATTAATTTAACAAAAAAAAAGCAATTTTTTTTTCTTATTATTTGTACATACTTTTCAATTTAAGTGCAATAAACAAATGAACGCAAAAAGAGAAAAAAATAATAAAAAAAAAACACCGAACAACAACAAATAATTACGGTGCACGAGAATACACGTACGTACGAGTGTTGTATATAAAAAAAAAATTCAAAATAAAAATTAAAAGAAAAATAAATAAAAAAACATATTGGGTACATAAATATGTATGTTTGTATGTATGTATGTACAACGAAAACGACATCGTATAAACGAGTAAATAACAGTTTCTATATCAATAAACTTTATGTATATAAATACATATAATATATGTATGTATGTATGTATGTATGTATGTATGTACATAAATGTATGTATGTATGTATGTATGTTTATAGGTACACACATAGCGAGAGAATTTGTTATAAAAGAGCAATGAGCAATAGATTGGTTAGATTGAATTGTTCGTAAGTATTTATTCTACAATTTTTTTTCTGATGAAATATTCGCATTAAAATGTTTCGGATTAACTGTAAATATTTTGCTTGTAATTGTTTTTCTCCGTTTTTAAATAATAAATTGTGTTGGTATTGCATGTGTGTGTGTGTATATCTAAAGTGTTGCTGTTTTCAATGCTTTTGAAGCAAAATCGATTATTTTTTTTTTCTTTCTTCCCTTTGTTTTCGTTGCTGTTTAAAAATAAGTTCATACTGCAACTGTCAAATGAAGTTTTTTTTTTGTCTCTCTGCTGTTTTGGTTTGAGGCAGGTGTCCGCAGTGTGGTAAATTTTGTTAAAAATAATTCTCCTATAAAAATGAAAAAAAAATCTATGAAAAGTGCATTTCATAAAAAAAAAATCTGACCGGCATGAGAATACCGATTTATCAAGCGACCTACTCTAGTACACTCGAAAGTTTTCAGGGTCTTATTGGAATACCATATCGCTCTAACAATTATTGCAATGTCCGACAATATAGTCTTTATGTGTACAGTCAGTGGCATAAGTTTTCGTACATGACACGGTTAACGAAGACTTACAACTTACATTCGACCGAGAGTGGAATATAAATTTTATGTACGCAGTGGTGCCTTGAAGATTATTTTGAGGCTTTTCGATCGCATGCAGGAGTGCACGAAAGTGACGGTAGAGTATACAACTCTAATGATTCATTCTATCAGTATGTGGAACTCCTTTTCTGCAGAGGAGTTTCATTTTAAATTTGTTGTAGAAAAGAAAAAAACAAAGTCTGAAAACTTATGTCCTTAACTGTACACAATCACATCTAAATATTCTTCATACAATAACTGTTTGAACGAACTAATATTTTAAACAGGACAGGCACAGCAGAATAAAACGTAATCACCATATTATGAATCCAATATAAACGATTAAATATTTAGCCAAATATACACACACACACACGTATATATACATCCGTACATCTAGTCAGCTCTACTACAATTGTATGTACTCGTGTATAAAAGTGAAAATGTATTATGAAAGACGAGCATTTACGAGTAGGCAGTCAGCGTCAATCGGTAGTCGGCAATTGAATAGTTTTGAAGATTTTGTAGTTTTGCCGTTATTATTTTTATTATTGATGATGATGACGCTGACGATGATGGTCTTATTGTATTATATTGTATTTCATATTGTGTTTGTTCTTGTTGTTGTTGTTGTTGTTGTTGTTGTTGTGTGATTTGTTTGTTTTATTTCTTTAGTTGCAAAACATACAGTAAAAACCAACAACAATATCACAGTGAAATAATTGCGGAATATTATTTTAAAAATTCAAATACCCGTTAGCTAAAGGGGAGCAAAAAAATTCACAGAGAGCATGAGAGCGAGAAATAAAACTTGATTAGTTACCATTTATTTCTTGTTGTCGCTACTGCTACAATTTGTGTGTTGCTTTT
Source organism: Sarcophaga bullata (assembly GCA_005959815.1). Lineage (NCBI taxonomy): Eukaryota > Metazoa > Arthropoda > Insecta > Diptera > Sarcophagidae > Sarcophaga > Sarcophaga bullata. Next base: position 205,615 of record QOCX01000222.1, read on the forward strand.
TACAGTTTTATTTCGTTTTTTTTTTCTATTATTTTTTAGCACATCCAAATATGACTTTCACCACTAAACTTTATTGATTTATTTAAATTGTATTGTATTGTACATATTTATTTATGTATACATACATATATACATACATATTTACATAAAATATGAACAATTTAATTTAATTATTAAAAACAATAATTATAATTACATTAAAAAATAAAAAGAAACAACAACAAGATTTCTTAAATATTTTTTATTATTATTAACACACACACACACCCTTTTCAAAATAAATCTCATTAATGGTGAGCCATTCTCACGATGTTTATACAGTGAAATACAAAAATTAGTTCGCAGCATTTTTTTTTTTGTAGAAATAAAAACAACTTTGTTTTATTCTTTTTTTTTATAATTCATTTAATTATTATAATTCTTGTGACTCATTTCGGTTACTAAAGTGTATATACACTTATGGTCATAATTATAGTTACAGTTGAAATTTCATGAGAAACAAAAATTTATAATTTTTTATTTAAATATCAAATATTAACTCGTTTTACAATTTCAGATGTAAAGATAAATAAAACCCACACAAATCTGTGATATACTATGTACATATTTTTTTTATCTTCACGCATACACATTTTCCCCATAAGAATTTATTAAGGAGATAATTTTTTAAAAGTAAAAAATAAAAATTTTATTAAAAATTTTTACTCAGCATACGAATGCCATTAATTTTATAAAAAAAAAATTGTAAATCTGAGGCTATTATTTCGGTCATAATTCAAATTGTAATTGACAGATTAAGTGTGTGATTAAGTGCGAACGAAAGGATCAAAAATTTGTCTTATCGTTGAACATGATCTATACCCCGATACTTAGAAAATTAAAAACCACGATTGGAAACAAGAAAACTAAAAAATCAACGTTTCCAAACAGTGGGTGACAAATATATGTTTGGCAAAGAAAATTTCATGAAATTAAAGACATTTGGTTAAAAAGTCTGAACAGTGTAAACATATTTTATAAAGTTTTATGCAAAACTAATAGGAGCGCTATGCTAAAAATGTTGCAGATGATTAAGATAGGGGTTCTGAACTCAGTGACAAATGAAGTCATAAATCTTGTCAGAAGTTTTTCGGAAAAAAATACTCTTTAAAACTTGTTTAAAAAGCCAGATTTACGTAGGTCCAAAAACATAATAGAAATGGCAGTAAATATCGTTAAAATATTATGTGACACGTGACATGTCTTTTATATGGTTATGTAATATAGTTGACTAATACCAAGGGAAACGGATTCGTTTTTTATTATTGTATAGGGGTACGAAATCACCACCGCAAGGTCGAGTTTCAAACACCAACACAAACATCTCGAAAAAAAAGACATCCTGTTAGAAGTCTTCTGGAAAGAACTTAGTGAAAACTCAATGCTACGAAGAGTTTCTCAAAAACCTCTCTATCTTCTGAAATTGATTTTACGTTGTAGGTCCCTTCATACAAAGATAAAATTAATACACACAACACAGGGTTAGTGTGATAGCTTAGCTTGCAATACTGACTAAAGGGTTATAGTGGCCAATTACTACATATATGTGTACACATAATGGCTGTTTCAAACGAATAAAAAATTTTTGATGATGTCACAGATTTTGTTTTCATTAAACTAAAAGATAGAAAGCGCTTAATGAAAGACTCTTTATAACAAAAAGAAACAATTTGTAACTGAATTCCTATAGGAGACACAATAATTAGATCACGATTTTGATTTAAATTGAATTTCATTTAAAAAATTATTTTACAAAAATCTATCAATTATTATTATTAAATCAAAAGGCGTTTCTAATTGTCACCCACTGTATAATTAACATTATTGTTTAGGTACATACAAACAAAATTTGAAACACTGGTTGTTTATAAACGGCGTTTACAGATCATTAGCTTATTATGAGACAATAATACTCGTGTGTAAAAGAATATACGTGGTGGTGTGTGCGAGTGAGTAAATTAATGCAGATAACGAATGGCAGACGAACAAAAACTCAATTAAACGAAGTCGATGGATGTGACACATAAACACAGTAAAACAAAACAAAAAAAAATTAAAAAAAAAAAATAGAAGAAAAAAACAAAGCAAATCAAAACAAATAAAATAAATTAAGACTACATAGTAAAAAAAACAAAATAGAAGCAAAATAAAAATAGAAATAGAAATTGAAATAGAAATAGAAATACAAATACAAATAAAACTAATAAAAGAAAATACAGAAAAAAAACAACCTACCACACAACAATTGTAATAAAAAAAAGTAAAGTAAACGAAGAGATAATAACTTAAATGGAAGAGAGCGTAATGAACGAGATTACATCCATATGTACATATGTATGGGTGGCTATGCAAATGATGATTTCATTATTATTACCATAAAATATTTCAATTATTAATTTATAAATAAATTTTATACAAAAAAAAAAAAAAAACAAAACAAAACATATTTTTTTAAATGAATTGTTGTTGTTGTTGTTGTTGTTAATATTAAATGTTGTTTCTTTTTTATTACAATTTCCCGTTTATTGTGGTGAAACACAAGCAAATTGAGACTAAAAAATTAGCAGCAAAATTAAAAATGCTTAAAATATGTACTTACACACATACATACACAGATAAACAGTTTGTTTACATTTGTGTAGGTGTGTGTATATGTAAAAGAAAAACAAAAAAAAATTTTTTTTAATAAAAAAAAATAAAAAAATTTAAATCACAATAAATAGTGAAAACAACATAATCACCCCATAAATAAACAATAATCATGTACGTATGTATGTACACTGTTGTTGTTGTTTTTTTTTTTTTTAGATAATAAATAAATAAAAACCGCTATACGGATCGCATGAATGTACAAAGAAAGCTTAGGAAGATGAAATGGAGATTTTTGTTTGTATGCCTCTGAGTGCATGAAAAGAAAATTAAAATGGAAAATTGTAATGCACGCATAAAAACTCGCTCACAAACACACACACGCACACACACTTACATATAGCAAGTGTGAAAAAAACATTCCCGTCTCTGTACTCCAAACTGAAAAGAAAAAATACGAAAAACAAAAAAAGAAAATAATTGAAATGATCATACAATTCATTAAATTTTATGAATTTTTTATGATTTTTTTTTGGTTTTTTCGTTTTCTACACCATTGTGTTATGTTGTAAACAATTTTATATTCTACAACTTAAAGCAATAACAACAACATAATTAACTGCTGTTTATATACTAAAAAAAAAAATCAAGCGAAGAGTATATACATAAAACAACAATAATAAAAAAGAACTAAAACGTAAAGCATAACTAATATCGTACGTATGTATGTATGTATGCCGCCATACATTGGCAAATCAAAATATTTGACGTTGAAAAAAAAAAACAATTTTTCAAGTGAAAAAAAATAGCAATTAAAACAAAAACTCAACAAAAAATAAATTTTATAAATATGTATGTATGTATGTATGTATGTGTGTATTTACTTTATATACCGTAAAGATAAAATGCCAATATAATCGTTTTCAGTTATTGTGCAAAAGAAAAACGAATTTTTTTTTTAAATAAAAAACTAATAGTACAACAGTGTTGTTGTTTTTATTATTTTCTATAATACCCATGCATGACGTTAATTTGTTTATTTAAAAAAAATGTTCGATCAAAGACTAAATACGTACACACCTATGCATATACATATAGTAGCGATAGGGGAAACAAGGGTGCAAACTAAAGATATTTTTTAATCGAAGACGTCAGTGTCATTGTTTTTTAGGTAAAGAATTTCATTTTTTTTTAACTTTTTTTTAATATTCTTTCGGGCGTTTTTATTTATAAAATTGAATAAAAACTGATTGTGTTTATTAATTTAACACCACGTGGACTATTATTATTATTATTATTATTATTATTGTCGTGTCTGCGATCATATCTATAGTATCTCCTTTAAACCTCTTGCGCTGACAGACTTCAGAATACTGTTCGGTGCCAACAAAGGCAATTCTCTGCCTAACACCCGATGTGCGACCAAGAATGTGTTCTGATGGTTCATTCTCGCCGGTACAGAATCTGCATGAGGGGCTCAAAATATCCCTCTTTGTGAATAAGAGTAGCATGAGCCTATAGCGCCCTGTCAGATGACCGCTTACCAACTACCCTCTGTTTATAACGGGATAGTATGATGCATGGCTGAGATCTCCTCTGATTGTAGTTTTTCAATAAAAGTTTCGATTGCCTTAAATACACTTTGTCTCTCCCTTTCTTCGCTTTCAAGTACCCTCCCCTAACCTAAAGAAGGTTTTTCTTCCATCAACGTCATGCAAGCTGCCCTTCACGCAAAGCTTAGCTGCTTGCTTATTGCCGAGATTTCCTGCTTGACCGGGCCATATAGTAGAAGGTAATATTATTCTGTCTACGTAGCCGATTCATTTTTCTCTTGTACTAATTTTGAATTAACCTCATAAGAGCCAAGTGCTCGAATGGCTGCCTAACTAGCAATTGGTATTGCTATGTTTTGACTTTTGTACCTCCTACCCAAATTGAATTGAGCACATCTTATATTTACAAAAACTTCAATGATACTCCCAACTTTCCTCATAGGCTTGAAATATTTCATTCTGCAACCGAACGCTTTTAGAATATTTATGAGAGATAATAACGGATATCCGTTTGGATTTTGAAAATTCCAGAATAAAATGAAATCTTTATCTGTGGTGGTTAAATAAGTTAACGATCATTTCATGTAAATGTTGCCGCGCTTACGTCGTAGATGGTCCATTCGAAAGCTTTAAATTTGGCATAGTTTTTCCATCCAGGGGTAAAATTTTGACTAACTTGCGGCAGTACATATGAATTCACACGTATCGCAAGAACAAAGTAGTCTAGTGGGGTTAAAAAAACCAATTACTTCTGCGGTCACTTGTACAGAAACCAGAAAAATCCGTTCCGATATAAATATACAATCAAAGAAAAAAGTCTACATACACCGCTGTATATAGACTTTATTCTCGATGGATTTTATCAAATTGGAAATGGTTTTGTAGCGTTTTTAGGGCAGTTACAATTAAGAATGTTATTAGAAAGAAAAAAAAAACAGCAAAATAAAGTTACAGCTGTGTAGGTATACTTTTGTCTTTGACCGTATGTAAGCAGAAATACTGAAATTAGGCCTAAGCAAAGTCTCCTTCTTAGGAAACTCGTACACATGCTCGAAGGATGCTGGGTATATCTGTGATAACGAAAGTATGACAATGGAGAGAGGAGCACACTTGAAAACCTGGGTCAAATTATACTTGATCAACCACAAGTTATGTACAGAACATGCCTAACCTTATGTATATGGGTAGAAAGCATACTGTTATACAACTATCGCACAAGTTTGGTATGCTTTAAACGTATGCTTAAGATGGATGCCAATTTAACCTCACCTAATATTAATAATATTGATGAGCAAATGTGTCTATTAAAGTGAGTGTGGCTAAAACATTTATTCTGACAATGTCAAAAGGTCACTAATATTAAATGTAAGAAGAAGACAAAAAAAGACACACAAAAATGTTAACAACAACAACAACAAAAACAAATTTTATCAAGCTTAGAGAAATGACAAAAAAATGAAAAATGAAATGAAAAAAAATGTCTACGTGGTAGATTACTAATATGATCCTATTTATGTACATATGTACATATGTACACATACATACATGTATGTATATTAGATGTACGGTTATGTTATTTAAAATATTGTACATACCTACACATTCAGTAATAATTGTGAATTTTTATTGAATTGTTTTTCTATTCTATTTTGTTTTGTTTTGTTTTGTTTTTTGTTTTTTGTTTTACCTTGTAAAATAAATAAAATATACTTGGTACAACAACAAATACAATAGAGAGATATAATAAAAATACATAATAATTTATTTATTTACATATTTATTCAACCATTTAGTATTCACTTTAGTTGACATATTCACTTTGTTAACTGCTTTGCTTTGCAGTAGAGGAATCTAGAATTTGACGTTTTAAGGTTCGTTTAAAAAACAAACAAAAAAAAAACGGCGTCATAACCGACCGAGAGTGCAACCGACTAATTGGTGTTCTAATAAGTAACATGGCGAATTTAAATAATAACAACAATAACAATAATAACAACGATAATAATTATTTTTTTTTTTAAATATTTTCGTTCTTTTATTCTTTCTTTTTTATGCAAATAAGATTCGTTGAAATCAATAATTGCATGCAAGTGTGTGTGTGTGTGGAATGGAGCGTATAGAGACGTAAAAGTAAAATCATGTGCTTATTTGCTATTGTTTTTGTTGTTATTGATTTAATTTCTTTCTTTTCATTATAAAAACAAAAATTTTCAAATGATTTTCATACACTTTTTGCGCTACACTCTTAAACATTTGATTATCTTGCCCTACCTACCACCCTCCCCTCTTCTGTCTGTCTGTGTTTGTTGTATTGATTATAAGTTTATTATTTTTTTACACTGCATAACAAAAATTCTTTACTAATTTAAAGCAAGAAATTAAATGCCTCTTGCCAATAAACCAGAACCTTTTTCGTAAGTAAGTTTGTTTGTATACATAATGCAGATTTCCTCTTGCACCCCCCCTAAGGTGCTATCCTGTGCATTTCAATTTATGACAGCCTGATCTTTATCGTCATGAGGTTATCGTAGCTTACTAAGTCGTCAGTTGTTCATAACAAACCTTTAGTCAGAATTACAACCTAGTTTCTCAACACCACCCATGTCGTATTTGTTAATTTTATCCATGAGTGGTTAAGCTAGTTTAGTTTAGTTAAAATGGCGGATATCACTTGAAGCAATAGATTCCGCTTAGACCAGAATTTAGAGGTCTCTTGTGATATCACAATCAATAGTCAATCCAGGGTACAAACATTTATTAGAGAAAACCAATCCGATGCCAAAATAAATCTTGCAACTGCAGAAAATTTTATATTAAAGAGCTCTGTCAAGGCTGTCAGCAAGTGAAAGCTTAAAAAATCTTCGTCTTTTTATGTCAAGAACAGGCGAGTGACACATGAGATGAAAGACAGACTCCACATCTTCGTCAGACTCCACATCTTCTGCAGAAATCATTTGCAGGAATGTCAAAAGTATAGTGGCCGTAAGAATCGCTATTAAGCAACAGATGGCAATGTGATTTAAGATTAAGAATCGTGGTGAATTGGTCTTCTTCTTAATCAGATGTGTTAAGCAGAGCCTAGCAATATTGCATGTACCCTCCTGCTGCAAACGAGATGAAGTTTCCTTGTAAAACAAATGATTGAAATTCAGTTTAACTGAGGAAAACGGAACACCTATGCCCTGCAACGCAATGTCGGAGATTGCGAGCTTCAACAACCCACTTTCCAATAACATCCTCTATTCCCCACACCCATATAACAGTGACCATTTAATAATTTGAAAATAACCTTAGAAATTTGCGCATTTCATGGCCTCTGACAGACGTTCAAAATACATTCGTTAGGGACGTTATAAATCCACAAGGGAGCTTTAGCAACGCAATTTTCTGAGGATATCCGGATGTCTCGGCACCCATATAAGAGTGACCATTGAATAATCCGAAATCCGAATCCGAATGGACATGGACAGACGCAGAAAATACATTTGTTAGGGATGTCACAAATCCATGCCTGAACGACCATTTTCGCGAATTCTAGCAGGCCAATTAGTAGGCTTGATAAGCTTGCTAAGAGAGGAGCCAGAACCGTTCTGTGGAACAGTGAGAGGTATACTTGACGAAAAGACTTCTTACTTTCAAAGAACTTAAGAAAATCTAAACTTTTGTTACGTAATTATAGTGTGAGAAGAGGGGTTTGACTCGTTCATGATACAATCCAGTAAAGAAGCGAAGAATAATAACCGTCTGTCTAAACGGGCATACAGATGAAGTGAATAGGAACCTGTTCAGGCCCCATTAGTAGTTTCACCAAAACGTATATTTGTGAACATGCGAGCAGTTAACATAGAGTTCAGAAGGCAACAATGCGTACAGGAAACCCTAGTTTTACCTTCACATTACAGAGAAACCCTATACAAGTTAAGTTGGCTGTACTTTAAAATCTCTTCGTCGTTTATTATGCCTCATAACGAAATGAACGAATATGTTTTAAGTGTGCTATAGGCTAGGCCAAGAGTGGATGTTATCAACGCTTAAAAATTACTACCTTGGATTTCGCATATTGCTTTGAGTTGAGCTCAGAATTTATCTTTTCATACGAATGACCTTCACAAAGAATGTAAATTCATCAATTCCAAAAAACATTAAATCACTCTATAATTGCCAGACAGACACAGTGCATTGCAAATGCAAATTTATGACGTTCAATCAACAAAAAGAAAAAAAAAAATCGAAACATCGAAACGTATCTTTGCTGATGCAATTGTTTCTCTAGTTTATTGCCAGTTTTCTCTCCACCTCTTGCTTCCAGAGGAACGAGTTGTCATGTCATTGAGCAAAAGATCAAAAACCGAAAGAAATCAAGAAATAAATTATTTAAAAAAAAAAAAAAAAGATACAAAAAAAAAAACGACAACAACAACAACAACAATAAATTTAAATATTTGCATTCGCTTGCATGATTACACTTGCCAGAGAGAGACAGACGGTACGAGTACAAGTACGAGTACAAGTACCTTGAGTTGAATTGTGAATTGTTGTTGTGCTGATAAATTTTTGTGTCTTTTTTTTTGTAATGACACACGACGATTGGTACGAGTACGGCAATAAATTCTTGATTAACGATTGCTGGGCTACTTACTCGGTAGTCGACTGTAAAAAATGACAATTTTAATGTGTTTTTTTTTTTTTTTTAAATGTTTTAAATTTTTGTTTTCCTATTTGTAAACAAATAAAAAGTTTTTAATTATTTGCAGCCTAAAACACTAAATTACAGCTTGGATACACTACATGGATTGGTGCATTCTCATACACAGTGATGGCACCATAAGTAAGTGTAAGAAGAAAATCGTTTCAAAACAAAAAAAGTCTATGATGGGGCAAGAAGCGAATGGCAGCAGCTTTGTTCAAATACAGCTCACTTAAGCCAACGTCGTCAAGTGTGTCGTAAAACCATATTAAGTGATGCTTCAAAGAATTAACTGCTAACCCTTGATTAAGCGCCTTTTTCCGTTTAAAACATGATTCCATTAGAATCACGCTGAAAACCAGTCTGAAAGTCTATAAAATATAGTTCCGTTAGACTACAGTGAAAAAAGCTCTACAGGCTCTTAACGAGTCACTTGCAAGTAAGCAAAACCTCTTCTCATGCCTTCCCATCAAACAATGGCGCAACGTGAGAATAGATGCAGTTCCGGAGATGTTTCCACGATCAAGTTTAAATTGTTTGATTGCTATGCTTCGCATATGATCCAGGGCAGGTGGTGGGTCTGGCAAAAAAGCCAGCAAGCAGGTAATATTCTAATAGACAACCTAACAGAGGCATGGTATGCATAGACTCATGTGTAGAATTGAATTCGGTAGTAGTGTGGATTCTTCCCAACTCTTCGGGATTTCCCTGTGATCTATGGGAAGCCATAGAAGACTGTTGAGAGGAAGTCGTTCAAGATGCCTGAGCCGATGTTTGAACTACGACCTCTCATCTAATAAATTCACACAGTATGTACTAGGCTACAGCGACAGCTCAGTTCAGATTTATTTGCTCTGAGAGTCTGGAGATCCTCAGATAGGATAGAAGAATAATGCAGCAGCATGAAAGTGTATTAAGTTGCATTGTGACAAGTGACGTATGTTGTCTAGCCAGTAACCTAGAAGCAAGACATAGTAGCCATACAAAAGGAGAATGCGCCTCCAATATTAATAAATTGTTAAAGGGTTTCTTTAAGGCTCAAACTGCACTCAGAAATCTACAATTCGTTTACTTAACCGGACATGGATTTTATTTTAATACTGCAACTGAGAATATTTCCAAGAGAAATCATAAAGGTTTATAAACTTTCTAATGCTTTTTTACTTACGCATTTCTCTTGATAAAGAAATTTTTTAAGGCAATTATTTGAAACAGATTTCTAATCACATCATAGGCTTGCTTACCTGCAAAGAAAATGAGAGGGGGAGATTGATCAATAAAGAGTTGCAAAAATAATTGAATTTTAAAAAAATTCTTTTAAAAAATATGTTTATAAAGTAATATTGGTAGTAGTACATCATATTTTACAGTGTCCTGGAGTCAAGTAGGCCTCTCTGACCGACTTTAGATAATCCGCATAAGCTTCAACTTCTTTCATTAGTCATAAGAAAATTGCAAAATACTGTTTTCCTTAAGGACAGTTGGTGGTAAACTACCTTCAGTAACATACATACATACATACATAATTGATCATCACAACCTTTCAGGCAGGATTACGACTTAGCTTCTCATCACACTTATGTTGTGTGTGTTATTTTTATACATGAGTGGCGAGAACTACAATTTTAAGTCGATTTTGAACGTCAGCTTTTTGAGAAACTTTTCATGACAATTTTATTTACTCCCAGAGTTATTAGCAGAAATCTTTTGAGAATAAGTCGCCGAAAAAATACTTACTTGATATTTCGTTTTGTTGGACATACCCCGCACCTAATGTTCGAAGCGTGGCCTTACGTCTGATAAGCCGCCAACACAATACCTACTAGAGCTACGGCCACATTTATAACGAAGTGAATTGCATCACGAAAAAAAACCCCGTGTTTCTTATGTGTGTGAAGTTAAATTCGAATTTGAAAATCCAAGACGCAATCCATAAATTTTAGCAACGCCACATTTTTCTTTAACAGAGCAAGATTTGCTCTTAACAGACCAAAATTTACCCTTAACAGAGCACTGTTAATTGTTTAACAGTGAAAATAAGACCATCGACATGAAGTTTAATTCTCATTATGATCATTATTATTTGTAAACAATAATGTTGAAATGAAAGGATGGTTGGTGGGGATGGAGGACGAAATTATTTCAGCTATCCCACTACCACCGTTGGAAGAGGACACTCTGGACTATCTGTACATATAGTCTGTATGGTGTACTATTTCTTATATCTTCCCAAATGGCCACTGATCTTCTAGAGAATTTTCAATAAAAAAAATTTGATAGTTTCAAGCCAATTTTCACAATACCATATGACTTTATGTGGACTATTTTCGCTGATTATATAAAAAAGAGCCTTGGAACCTTCCTTCGAGTAAGGGGGGGGGGGGGGGGGGGGGGTGGGGGGGGGGGGGGGGGGGGGGGGGGGGGAGGAGGGGGGGGGGGGGGGGGGGGGGGGGGGGGTTGAACATGGTACTCTAGACTAGTATATTGACCCTAAAATTAATCTCCTACGCAAAGTGGCCTTCTTCAGATGGATACTGTTAAAACCTCTAACAGTGCTCTGTTTAAGAAGCAAATTTTGCTCTGTTAAGAGAAAATTTTACTCTGTATAACGCTAAATGTGGCCGCTGCTAAAATTTGTGGATTGCGTCTTGGATTTTCAAATTCGAATTTATCTTCACACACATGTGTTTCTTAATGTTTCTTATCAGTAAGCCATATTTAACAGTATATAACAGGGGTCAAATAGGCCTGCCTATACGACTGGACAAGCTTCGGTCTCTATTATTAGTCATAGAAAATTTGAAAAAAAAAATGACTTCCTTCAAAACGATTGGTGAGAGATTGAAGACCTGTGCAATCAGTTCTTGTGCTTTATTGTATCTCTATAGTCAAAGTATTTAGTGTGTATGAAGTATGACTAAATTTTTTAGTGCACACCCTTTAATACATTATTGGATTGAATTGCTCAAAAAAAAAATTTTTTTTTAACGATTGGCTTTCTTTTATAATGTCCTAACGAGTAACACCATGGAATCATTGCATTGGAACCAGAGATCGGCAATGAATCGTTTTTTCACCACTCACAAAAACTCGATGAAATTCTAAATATAAGTGAGTCAACAATGATGGAATTTAACTACATTCTTCGATTCATTCGTACTTAATACAACACTCACTGATTTGTAAGTATAGGTTGCAAGAGAGTATGCGCACAACTCATACCATTCGAAATATGTTGGATTCATAGGCCTACTGATTTCGACTCAGAACCTTAGAAAAATACTTATAATATGTACGTATAAATGGATTCGAGCGACTCCAACTCATTCATCATACAGTTTGAGTTATTGTTGCGTTTACAACAAAAGAAAAAAAAGAGACACACAAGCAAAAAAGACAGAGCAGCAAGCAGAGCAAACACATTACCTTCTAGTGAGTATTTTAGTGTTCGCGTTAGTGATTCAGACTTATGTTGTGATTCTTGTATATATGTTGAGTCATGGACATCATACGTGTTGTTAAATAAGAATATAAGATGAGTACTTCAATATGTACTTTGAGTATGTGTAGAGAGGTTCCATGATACTGATTAAAATAAGTATGACTGCGTATAAGTATTAGAAATTATGAGTATGATACGATTCTGCACATATTTTTTTGAATACTCATTGCTGATCTCTGATTGAAACTAAGTAATCGAATCGATACAGAAACGAATACAATCAAAATCAAATGACATTTTCAGAATTTTTTTATTTTTCTTTCTTGAAATGTTTACTTCAATCATCACTAGAGAGATTTTTTTTTTTCTATAAATTTTCGAGCTAAAAATAGTCACAAAAAAATTGAAAAAAAAAATTTTTTTTTAAAAAATAATCAAGAGATAAATAACTGAAGATAATAAATTAAATATTAAAATATAAACAAATACTTAACGACAACAACAACAATAACAACAACAACATCAGTACTCATCATATTGTTTGAACGAACAAAAATTAAAATTAAAAGAAAACAAAACAAAATTGAAAAGAAAAAAAAATTGCTTTTAAACGAATTAAAATAAAACGGACACGACACGGACAGACAAATAGAGAAACTGAAACTGAAAATAAAATCAAGAAAAAAAAAATAAAAAAAATTATTGTGAAATAATGATTATTTATACGCAGTAGCTAGTAAGATACGATGATGATGATGATGAGACTGATGATGATGAGAATGATGAATATTGACTTGTCGTACTGAATAATTGAGTGACTGATAGACAGACAGACACACAGAATGATTGTCATACATAATGATTGTGTATGTACTCGATGAACGTATACGACACGAATATATTGTGTCTGTTGTATCACCCAAGTTGAGGGCAAAAAAAAAAAAGCAAAAAATCGGCGTGTCTTTTTTTTTATGCATAATTCCACTGACTGACACACCCAATTATTTGTGTCACTCAAATCGGTATGAACGAGTCAATATGATGCTGATGCTGTGGCTGATGCTGCCACTGCTGTTGCTATCTCTATGCCAAACAGAGTAATAAAGTAATCAAATGCCAACTTAATGACAGACAATGTGACATAAAGTCACAGGATTTATTAAAAAAAAAAAAAGAAAAACAAATTAATATGATTTTTCTTCCCTGCTACCCTCTTCCGCTTTTCCTATCATTGTCAACAAATTAATTTAAAATAAATCAGTTTCGTTTTAGCTCCTTCACATACATACATACATCTTCTGTTCAATTTAATTTTTTTTTTATGGACTCTTCCATAAAAATTAATTCATTTTATTACGGCAACAAAATATTTGAAATATTTTATGGCATCTTACCAAATGAAAATAAAAAAATTCAATTTAATTAAAAAAAAATTCTAAATTTATAGAAAAAAAAAACAAAAAGAATTAAATTTTTTTTAAAAATAAATAAATTAGCAAAGTATTAATAAAGAAATTCTTTATTTAAATAATACAAGTGGGTGTTGTTTTGTTTTTTTTTTTTTTTTTTAGAACAACATTTTGCATTAGGCGCTGTTGACTGGGTGGCCAGTGCTAGGTATTGTTGTATTTGGTTCAAAGACCCATTTTGTCACACTTTTTTCTTTAAAAAAAATTTTTTTTTAAATCGAAATTTTAGCCAAGAATTCCTTTTGTTTCCTGGATTACATCAAAGCTCCCCAGTCGACATTTAAGAAAAATTTCAAGGGCAACACTATGAGCTTCCATTACTATAGGAATGCAGCCAAGCGTGGAATACTTTTTTCTTAAAAATTTTTTTTTAAAATTCGGATTTTTGTCTACAATTCTCAAATTTCATAGAGTTAAAATCAGAGCACTCCAATCACTATTTAAAGAAACTTGCAAAAGTGTAGACCTATATGTGTTCCTAGGGCAGCACTGTGAGCTTCCATTACTCTATTGAGTGCTTAAGGATTTCGCCAATTGAGGAACCCTTTTCTTCTTAGGAAAATGTTGTAAAAATCTGTTTTTTGTCCTCTCCTATCAACATTTTTAGAAAAGACATGATTTGCTTGAAGTCGCCGTATTTTAGTAGGCGGTGTGTTGGCTTATTAAACGTGAGGGCAGGGTTCAAACCCCACGCCAGACATCAAAACGAAAATATGAAAAAAAAAAATATTTCTTCGGCGACTTCCTCTCAGCAGGTTTCTGACAAAAACTCTGAGAGAAAAATAAAATTGCCATGAAAAGTTGCTCAAAAAAAAATCTGTCATTCGATCCCCTCACTTATGTATAAAATTAATACACACAACAGAACGGCTGTGAGAAGCTAGGTCGTAATCCTGACTAACCCAATTATGTATTTATGCTCATAGAGCAACCCTACAAGCATCCATTTTGAATTATAAAATGATTTCCAGATTTTCTAGGCATTTGTTGCATTAGCGTGTTGTTAATTACGATCGATCTTGCCATAATGCTGTCTTCCTGAACAGAGGAAGTGGTAGCACAAGACTTGTTTTCAAGATTTCCAAAATTTTCTGCAGATTTTTTACGATTTTTTTCTTAAAATTTTTTACCGATTTTGGCATTCTTCGCTACATTACCACTGCTGGACTCCAGATCATGTGGGAATTCTCCCAATAAAGCACGCAGACGAGGTTGCAAGGAAAGCGGCTTTTATGCGGCTGATGGGACCACAACCTTTCTATATAGCAGGGGAGAATATTTGGAAAAGTACGCTCAATCAAACGGAGGCAGAGACTCTTCTCAAACCAAGTTGATTTGAGGCGATCAAATATTTTTTGGGATTTTACAATAAGAGAAGATCTGAGTCATGCATCAGACTATCCAGGAATAACCGAAGGTTGCTAACCTGTAGTTTGACAGGGCACTGTAGACTCTGCGTATACCTATTCAAATTGGGGGTTGCCTCTAGACCAACATATAGATGCGTTGGCTATGAAAATGAATCATCAGAACACATACTTGGAAATTGTGTGTACCCCCGGTAGGAACAGGGAATTGTCATTGTTGATAGCGAACTGTGATACAAGGACTCGAACATCACAACACATTCTTGAAACCTGTGAAGAATTAATACTTTCCAGCAGGAAACACTTGGAAACAGACTCCAAGCAGAGTCCCGAAATTTGTCAGGCCAATAGGTTTCGAGAAGACGTTTTATAGGAATACCCTATAAAGTTACAGGGGAGTACAATAGATCGTATAGCGGCAATGTAAGTAGATTGACTCTTTTCATTGAATTGTTTGCCTCAATCTCGTCTTCTTCTAAGGCACTATAAATTTGTTAAAAATGCTGGTAATTATCGAATAATTTTCATTTAATTCTGCCAACCAATTAGTTGAAGATGCATGATGACATTTGTTATCGAATCGAATCGATTATTCTTTGGTTGCTTACGAAAACCACAAGAAAAACAAAAAGAAGAACAAAAACAAACAACGAAAACAAAACAAGAAAAAAAATACGTTTTTATAATCGATAATCGAATTGAAGAAACGATTTGTGACTTGTGCGATTGCAAAATGGAAAATCTAATTGAGGTCACCTGAATGCAACGTCGTAGATTAAACAAAAAAAAGTTATTTTTGTTTGTTTGTTTTTTTTTTGTTTTTCTTTCTTATTTTTCTTTGTATAAATACAATAGAAATTGTGTTGTTGTTTAATTGTATGGTAATGCAATGCAAGAATAAATAAATCTAGAGAGTCAATTTATCATTGAAGGTGTACTGGTGGTGCTCGGTTGCTATATGTCTAGTATAGTATGAGCTCCAGTGTTTCAACATTAACAAAATTCCAACAAATTAACATGTTCCATGCGGCACTTCAATTTGTCATTGATTGACCAAAAAATCCTAGAAATCTTCAAATGTCCTCAAACACTACAAACTACTTCTACGTTCCCTTTCACAATATTTTCATTTCATCCATGCAATCCAGCAGTGTTGACAACTGCTTTGAAAAGACTTGTAAAAACTTTACTGCATACACTTACGATTTCCTCTCGACGTAAATAAGGATACGGTGGCGTATAATTAATATTCGAATAAAATATTCATACGCCATTGATTTGTTGGCAATTGTTGTTCTAGCTGAGCAATCCAAGCCCCGCCATGGAAGAGCAACTTGAAAAAGAAAAAGAACAGTTGTGGACCCCTACTAAGAGTTTGATGACGATCGCTATGGAAGGAGAAAAAAATGGAAATACAATAGCTATGATCGTACCAAAATCTTACTAACTAAACTAGCTATTGCAACCTCCTATCTTCTCAAAATACTCATGTACTATGTGTGTGTTAATTTTATGCACGAGTGGCGATGCCTTCGGTTTACGTCGACTCTGAATAAAGGATTTAAAAAACTTTTCATAGAAAATTTTTAGTTGCCACCAAGACTTTTGCAATTTTATCTGAGAAGGGCTTTGAACCAACATACCACATGGGCTTTGTTAATTTGAATCTGCTATGAACTCCCAATTCGTTGGCAATCTATTTTATAACAAAAATACTGGAAATATCCCAGAATTTAAACAAGTATTCAATGTTGGCTCAAGATTACCCGATTACAGGCATACATACAACCCTTCGGTCAATATTACGACCTAGCTCCTCACCACACTTATGTTGTGTGCGTTAATTTTAAACATGAGTGACGGCGCCAACAGTTTAAAGTTGACTCCGAACATGTTTTTGAGAAACTTTTCATGGCAATTTTTATTAACTCTCAGAGATTTAGCTACAAATCTGCTGAGAGGAAGTCGCCTGGGAGTTTAAACCGTGGCCTCATGTCTAATAAGCCAACACACTACCTACTAGACTACGGCAATTTCACTAACCCCATTACGGTAACATAATTCCCGCCTTGATAATGCCAATAAAGATAGCCAAAGAAAAATTTCAGTATCAAGACATGGGTGATATGAAAAGCTAGGTCTGTATCCTGACAAATGACGTAATACTTTAAGTTTTGAGGTTAACAGTTATAATTTGAAGGCATTTTTTCTCTTTAATAACATGAAATCGCACTCAATTACAATTTAAATGTCATTGTGTAGCTTTACCGTTTGATGAAGCTGTGTGGTTATCAACAGCTCGACAACACGGCAAATGTGTGGGGGGGGGGGTGATGGTTGATGATTGTACGAAAGAA
Source organism: Sarcophaga bullata (assembly GCA_005959815.1). Taxonomy (NCBI): domain Eukaryota; kingdom Metazoa; phylum Arthropoda; class Insecta; order Diptera; family Sarcophagidae; genus Sarcophaga; species Sarcophaga bullata. The sequence continues at coordinate 223,118 of QOCX01000222.1, forward strand.
AATGTAGAAATAGAAGGTAAAGCTACCAAAGCGACATTACGTAACAAACAATATGCGAATGTAAACACAGTGAAATAACACAACGAAAATAAAGAAGAAGCAAAAGCAACTGGATAGCAGAAAATATACTTCTTTCCTAACACCTTTCCCAAAGATTTTTTTCCTACTTTTTGTCGTAGTTGTTGTTTTTCTTTTTTCTATTTAAATATGCGAAAGTAACCCAACGACCGAAGGCAACAACAGCAATAACCACCAAAAAAGTGTATACCATATAATGTGAACACACACACAGACACACACATACACACGCACACTTGCTTGCAATAATAACAGCTATTTAATGGCAATAACAACAACAACAACAACGGCAACAACAACAACCATGATAGAAATAAAAAGGAGAATAGCAGCAAATGTAGTCACCAAGAGAGTGTTGTTATAAGACTAACAACAACGGAAATAGTTGTTATAAACAATAACTGAAACTGGGAGAAATATTCATGAGCAAAAATAAAGCAATAATACCAACAACAAAAACAACAATCAAAATAACATTTATAAAACTACAGTTGCCATATACATTGGAAGAGCAGCACGGCAACAGCGAAACACAATTGTACGAACATTTACGAAATGCTGCAGAGATGAAATGTGTATTGCCAAATACGGTACATTCAGACACACGATAGACTTACTATAAGAGATTGTAAAGAGAGCAAGTGTACACAAGTATGTATGTATGTATGTATGTAGTATTGTGTATTTAAGTAAGTGGAATGGCCACGCAAAAATGTTTAAGATTTTTCTCGTTATAATTTCGTACGCATTCGCCGAAAATCATTGCAAAACTCTTTACACAAAACAACGTTTTATAAATACATATACAGCAGCATCGTCAGGCCCGATTTAAATGCTAAAACTACACACATACACACGTACTTATATTCAAACTAAGCATATTGATGTGGTATGTATGTGTGTGTACTCGCTATAAACAATTATTCGTTTTATAATGGATTTCCCATAGATATGCTATGCAATGATGAATGCATATGTGTTTGTGTGTATGCAAGTTTTTACATCGTTACTGATACCGTTAGATGATAATAATGTGTGTTGGATGATGTTGTGATGAGACTCAGTTTTCAACTGCCTGATGATGATTGTGTTTCTTCTGAAAACTATGCGAAGAAGAAAATACAAAAAAAAAAACGATTTTTTTTTCTTAAGGGAAACAAATCTATTTAACAATATTCTGTTTAACATACACTGGAACAACAACAACAATTGTACGATTATTATTGTTGTTGTTATGTAAACAACAACAACAACATCATAATATATGTATGTAGTACGGTATTAAGCAGCAGCAGCATAAACAGCAGCAGTAGTTGAAGAAGGCTCTAGAAGTGCCTCTCTATAACACCCTTTATGGATACTAAAGATACGTACACATATACATACACACATACAACACAAACATATGAAATAATGTACGAGGGGCAGGATCAGAAATTGAAATGAAAATTTAATCGAAAATGACAACCCTAACGCTCCTACAAGCATTTTTACTTAGCAGCTTAAAAATTTTGCAACGCAAATCGGTCTACAAATCTAAGGAGACCATACGGGCCTGACATAAGGCCCCTGCCGTAACAATGTCTCCATCAAAATCCTAATAGAGGAAAGAGGGAAAGTAACGAAAAACATCATAGAGAAAGTAAAAGAAATGAAAAGCAGAAAACCAAACACTGGGTTTAGCTTTGCAAAGATGAACTTAAAATCTTAGATCAGCGAAAGCCCATTTTAAATGTCAGTTGCGACTAATAGCGAGTGTTTAAAATCGAAAAGAAGCCTCATCCCAACGTATTAGACCTCCCACAAAGTGGCAGACAATCACAGAGGATTCTACCGCCTTCAATTCCCATTAAAGAACGCAGTTTTTAAACCCTTCTACATCCTCTAATTAATCTGTCATTACAATCCTAGCTTCTCACACTACCTATGTTGTGTGTCTTAATTTCATACATGAGTGATGTGATCTAAACTACAATGTCGATTCCAAACGATAGATTTTTAAATAATCTTTCATGGGAATTTTATAGGCATCAGCAGCGAACTACTTCTACAACTTTCAATATCCAGAGAAAGGCTCCTCAGATACGGCCAAAGGCTGCCCTGACCTATCTCTCATGAGATTGAAAACTGGAGAGTAAATATAAAATAACCGTTAGCAATTCTCTTTAGATTCGGAAATAAATGATGTCTCAAGGCAAACGACTTCGTTAAATGCTGTACAGTCTTCTCAGAAAAGTCAAAGGACTTCTTAAAGCAATATTTGTCCATAATATGACCCCAGAGGGAAAGGCTGTTCTCAAAACGAATGGTTTTACGACAATAAAAACTTTTGTTGGGAAATTATAATAAAAGGAGAGCTGAGCCATGCTGCGAGGTTGGTTGCTAAGCGATCATTTGACATGGCACTGTGGCATCAGACTACACTTATTCAGAATGGTGGTTGTTCCGAGCCCAACATGTTGATTATTTCTGTGGCGATGATAATGAATCATTGAAAAAATATTCTTTCAGCCTATGGGGCATACCCAAGAGGAACACCAGGCTGCATATTAGATGCTAAACACGGGAATTGTCTTTGTTGACACCGAGCGGAGAGACATAAAATTTATTGTGACAATCGATTTCCTCGTGTTTAAGATTTATATGCCAGAGCAAGATCGTTGTGTCAGTCGCAGTGTTCACCACTACACACGATATTGTTGTTATAGGATCACGACCCTATTGTAAATAGCGTGAGTAGTGTCTACAACACCTAAGTTGTTCATCCCTCGTAACAGCACTTATGAGATGCTGTTTTCGAAATGAAAACGGAAAAAAAAATGTGCAACGCAGTGCAACTATATTCTCTTATAGTCGAACCCCAAAACAGACATACACAGGCGCACATATAGGCCCCACCATCACCTTTGCGGCATGTGAGCATGCCATCTCTCAACTACACACTGTGACATGTATTGCAAGAATATTTAGGACATGAGTTTATGCGGTGCATATGACCACCTACCTCCAACAGCAATGGAAATTAAAGTGAAGCACAGAGAAAGAAGAAATGAATTTTGTATTGAATACAACATTTATTCACTTACTCACTCACTCACTTCCACACTCACTCACATATTCAGTCACTTACTTACTCATACACGCACTCAGTCTTATAAGCGACCAGCTTCGGAAATACCCTAGTGCTCGTAAGCAAGAACAACAACTACAAACAACTGAAATGCTGTGTTAAATCAAATAAGATGATACTAAGCTGGTCGAGTCCAAATAATAAACACATACACTCATACACACACTCGCACACACAATATACGTACAGAGGAAGAGAGACGGATGCATTAACAAGTACACATAACAGGATATACTTGGTTATGTAGGCACTGGAACAAAGGCATATTGTTGCTGTTGTTGCTGTTCTTGCTGTTGTTGTTCTCGTATTCATATCCGTGCATAGAACAACTTAAAATATGTACCCCATGCCCCATACAAACATGGAAGTGCAACATCTCGTGCATACAGAGTGACTTAACGGAATTCTTACCGTGCAAAGTATGGCAAACTATATCCAATGCATACGTCTTTTAAGAGAAAATTCAAAAGCGTAGTGCAAGATACGCTTCCGATGGAATCATCATTATCCGCCAGGACATAAATACTTCAGTAATTCACGAAGAAATGAAAGTGATAGGTTGGTTCGCTTACGTGGTGGACCGTGACTAGCTTGAGTGTCACCCTTTAGAGTGATTACTGCAATCGAACCATAAAAAACTGTTGCTCCCTCAGGAGATCCCCCTCATCTTTTATCGGAGATATTGTGTAAGAATCACTCGCTAAAAATCCTATAGTGGTGGTTTTAACGGGTATAGTGGTGGTTTTAACGGCTATAGTGGTGATTTTAACGGCTATAGTGGTGGTTTTAATGGCTATAGTGGTGATTTTAACGGCAATAGTGATGGTAAGTAGGTAAGTAGAGGTGGCTGTCCATCTAAGAAAATCGTATGGACACACTAAGACCACATAGGGCCTATTGTGTATCAACTGTTGTGTTTCTCTAACGTCAAAACAATAGCAGCGGCAATAAACTTTAGCCCAACCCATCGGGCATGATCTACTGTTGACCAGGGTTGGTGAGGTCACCTACTAATCAGGTTTTATCGTTTCTATATTAGAACTAGAGGACATGGAGAATTTAAGAACTCTCTACTTGCAAGTTACTTTTCTCAATTATTAGTGGAGCACACCTTAATTGATGTTAGAGGTGATGCTACCAAAACTGGAAAGTGTTTCCACGAGTTAGAATGGGCCGGTTCGTCCGCTCGTTTATTTATAAAGAAATCTAGCTTACCGACAAAAAGCGAAATTTCTCTCATTTGCTGGGTTTAAATCGTTTATAATTCTAATCGTTCTACAGCAATTAAGACCAAAGTAATATTAGGTACCTTAGAGAATGATATTACTGGCCAGTTCTCGGTTAAACCACATGCTAACAGGAAGCTGTATGATTGAAGTGATTATTCTCCTTTCAACGGCGGGGGTGTTTACCCATTCGTTCCCTTATTGAAGAATACTTTGGGGAATTAATATTAGCGTAAGACAGCTATCTCTCTCATCCAGGGGACAGCACTCATACAGCTCAGACTGCCTTATATATCATAATGTGTATGAAAGAGAGAGAGAGAGAGAGAGACTGCCTTCTTGTACATAGAGAGTGTCATAACAGCTTGACTGAAATGAGTTTCTGTACAGGACCGACACTATGATGTACTGGATATCAAAATACCATGCCTGGTCTAATTGTGCCTAGGTTGGCGGCCACTTCTACATACCGTACTATCATGTAGCTCAAGAGAAAGAAAAGAACTAAAAATTATGTCGATACCTGGCTCCATGAGACTGTAGACGGCTTGTTGAAATTCCTTAAGTCCTTGAATAGTAAACGAAAGTACTGTTTGCAAGCAGATTAGGTGAGTCCCAGAGAAATTGAAGGATTTTTCTTAATTGTAAATTAAATTCGTTTAAAGAGTTTAAAGCACAGTAATTGTTGCTGGAAAAAGGAAAAAAATTTTAAAAGTTTTTCTCTGCATGAGTGCATACAACAGATAGATCCAAGGGGGCATGCATCAATATGAACGCTTGAAACGTTTTCAAACGCTTCCAATCGAGTTTTTTTTCGAATTTTTGTTTTTCTCTTTCGGTATTGTATTTAGAAATAGAAAATTTCATAGAATAACAGATGGATAGGCAGAGCAAATATTAGAAGAGAATTTGGGAGAGAAAAAAGAAGAAAAAAAATAAAAATAAAAAAGTGAAGAGTGTGTGTGAGAAGGTAAAAAAAAAATTGAAAAAAAAAACAGAAATGGATTGTGAATGTGAATGTGAATGTGAATGAAATGGAATAAAATTATTAAAACGAAATAAAATAAAATTGTTGTTATTGTAGTTGTTGTTATTTTTGCAACATTTTCATTTTTAGTTTCGAAAACTAGAGATACAGACAGAATGACATGGAATGAGTGGATGGGTGGATGCGGGGATAGGCTGGCTGTGGATACCAACTGCAGGCATGTTTTTTTTTTTTTTGTAAAGTGCACAAGAAGTACACAAGAGATGTATACCTAAGCATTTGGGTGATTGTGGATATTATTGTATAAATAATTGTAGTTGTTGTTGTTTTTTTATTTTCTTTCTTTCTCTATTAAAATATTTTCGAAATTCAAAAACAAAAACAAAAAAATAAAAATTGTTTAAATATGGCAACAACAACAACCACAAGAGAGAGAAAGAGAGAGAGAGAGAGGGAGAAAAAAGGGAAACAATTTAATTTAAAATATGGATACAGTCGGTCGCTTGCTTTAAAATCCAGGCAACTGCAGTTACGTTACTGCACGTGAACTCTGCAGCGGAGAATGTCAGAGCATGGCATAATGCAGCCTGCGATAGTTTCGGGGGGGGTAAAAAATTGAAACTTCCAGAGTACTGCAGTACACGTTTTTCGTTAGTTTTTCTTTTTTCTCCCAAAACTTTGAGTTTAGAATATCAGAGTGACTGGTCGAACTCAGGCCGTATAAATGCATAAATGGATCGATGACTGGCTGGCTGGCTAGCTGGCTGGCTGGCTGGTTGCTTATTTAGTGGGTTGTGTTAGTTTAACTTGTTTTTCTTTTTCTTTCTTTCTTTCTTTCTTTCTTTATGCCACCACCTAAAATGTAATCTTTTTGTTTTCCCTTTTCGGTTTATAGTTTTTCGAGTATGCGTTTCTGCATTTATTTCACTGCCTGCTCTATTTCACATCTCGCCTTTATATCAACAAATTCGCATACACACACACCCGATTTCAATTGGGCCACCTTCTTCATTCCATTCCACCACGAGAGAGCCTATTCACATAAGTACAACCCTGTATTGCTGCCTGCCATATTTGACATCACAAATCCATACATATTTTCACTTGTAGTGAGTTATACTTGCTTGTAGGGACGTGTATGGTTGCATGTGTGCCTCTTCTCGCAATGTTTAATAAGTTGGCAACACATGCAATATATTTTTTTCATTTTCAAATTTCTCTTCCATATTCTATCCGTGGATTAAAAATAAAAAAAAATTTTGCAGCAAAAAAACTCTTTTGATTTCAGTTACACACCACACTTCACCACAATGAAATTTAAAGTGCGTCTAGGCTTTTTTGGTTACAAGTCCCGCTTGCACTTTTTTAAACGAAATTTTGTTTTTATTTTTTGGACCAGCTTGTAGGACCGACCTTATAACGAAGAATAGCTTTCCACTGCCACCAAACACACAGCATTACCCTTCAGACTTTGTTATCGATTGCGAGGCTTTATCTTCCTTTGTCCAAGTTCTTACCGCTCCACTATTATCATACGTGCTCCATAATTTTCATCGCCCTCAAGCATTTGTTTTAGAACGGGTTTGATTCGGTTTTGTATTCGCAGAGAATGGAAAATTAAAATGTAGTTCCCTTAAAATTGTTCAATGTTAGTGGAATCGACCTTCTTTGTGTAACCAACTTTCTTTAAATGTTTGATAAATCTGTCTAGAGATGAATGACTAGTTCCCTAGTAATGTCTACGCTGCTTAAGTGGCAGTCTTCCCATTGGGGAAGAAAAATAGAAGAAATCGTTCCATGACTTCAAACAAGTTTTTAATGATTGGTTGACGAGCACGAGATGCCTGATATTTATCACACCATTACCTCGGTTGTATTTGTAGTTTTAGATTCGATTCCGTAACTCCACAGACCCTTTGCTTTATAAGAAAATCAAAATAAATAGTCATGTTAACAATTTTCACTGATTTACTTCGTGGAAGTACTATGTAACTTTCAATGTAAGTCCATAATTCCAACCCCAAGCGAAATAAGAAAAAAAAATTCTTTTCATGACTTCCGTTCAGAAATTTTGTTAAAAATCCGTCGTTCGAAGTCGACTTTAAATTTTGTTTCTCGCTTGTCACGAATAAATTTAACACACGCAAGATGGATTTTATAAGAAGATCGGTTGCAGACTTGATTGTCTAGTAGATTTAGAGTCTAGTACGTAGCGTGTTGGCTTATTAGACATGAGGTCACGGGTGTTCAAATTGAACGAAAGAGTGTCAATGCCACAATTATCCAAAAACGACTAGTTTTATGCCGACTAAAGGTTTTTGAAGTCACCGTAGTCTAGTAGGCAGTACATTGATTTAGTGGGAGCGAGCCTGTGGTTCAAACACCAGCTCAGACATCTCGAACAAAATGAAATACAAAAAAAATCTTCGGCAATTACCTCTCAGCAGGTTTTTTAAGCTGCTTAAAAGTCTGTCCTTCGGAGTCGACTTTAAACCGTGGGTCTCACCACTCATGTATAAAATTAACACACACAACATGAATGGTGTGAGAAGCTAGATTGTAAACCTGACTGAAGGGTTGTAATGACAAATTATGTACGAATGGATGTAAATCTATTCCCATATTTAAAAAGAATGTAAAAACGCTCAGAACAATTAATTTGAAATACTTACGGAAGAGATCTTGTCCAATTTATTTTTATTCATTTTTTTTAAATCATGTACTTACCTGCAAAGAAAAAAAATGAAAAGGAAAAATTAAAAAAAAAAAAATAATTTTTTTATTATTTTATAATTTTGGCTTGTACTGTAAAATATTTGACGGGCAGTTCATAAGATTTCGTTTAAATTCTGCTGCCGATTAATTCTTAATTATTAGAATAAAAGGAAACAAAAAATAAACCCCAAAAAAAACTAACAGAATTATAACTGAAATAGAATACACACCTCAATCACAACTTAAGGAAACAAATACAGAAATAAACACACCATATGTACCCATACACAAACACACACAGAGAGAGTTACACAAACTGAGCTAAGCCTGTAATCGTAATTGAATATTCACCACAGTTTGCAAAAGAAAAATGAGAAGGCAAGAGAGAGAAGAAAAGAAGACTGGAGATCAAGGAGATGAAGCTTGATTATATTCACCTTACTTTTACACATAAATTCACCACATTACTGCAAACTTACAAATTTGTGTCAATTTTCAATAAATTTTTAATGAAACCTCATGTGGCCGTTGAGGTGAATTATGAGTGTATTTAGGAAATACCAATTTGGGGCAATGACAGATGGCAATCCTATTATTTTAGAACTTGACACAATAGTCCAATCAACTGCTTTGTGTGTTAGACTTTGAATTTCTTTCTCACCCCCTATAATCTGTGGATTAAGGCCCCCGGATGACTATTTCTCTTTTTCAAAGCAGAAATTTCTTCACTTTAACGATGAAAACATCTCATAAACAAATCCATTTTGTTATCTTATCATATGGAGGCGTTAAAAACTAATTCGGGAAGGAAGTTGGACACACTCTATAGAACATATCCAAGTCACAACTTTTTCTTCGAAGGGGTCAGGTATTTATTGACCCAGAGTTAATGAAAACTAATGGGTTTCTGATTTTTGATTTCCTAGCGAAAATTATGTCACTTGGATGTATCACTACATAAAGTAACTTATTACGTTTGACCGCATATGACTTGCTGAAACTGATAATGAAGAGATCTTAATGTACAGCGTTTCAATTCAATCAGTCCAGCTTAGAGGGATAGAAGACAGAAAAATTTTCTTTCAGGATTTTTTATGGCCCTACTTGGTATTGACGAATCCATGAGTATAGGAACTCTTAAGGTTTCGAAGGGCATCGGAATAAGCATCCGCATAAATTTCCCTTGAGAATACCCATTCTAATGTTCATAATGAGAGTTTCTTTTCGGACAATTTACCGCGCGAATAATTATATCACCAACGAGACCCGTTACTGGATAAATGGGTACGAATTTGAGACGATATTAATCCTCGTTAGTTCAAGGGCGTCCAATGCATCCTCCAAAGTGCTATTTGGAGGGAATTTTGAATGGAGGCTTCAACGTTCCATATTTCTTTTGGACGATTTTGGTCAGACCGTCACTGTCAATGGCGAGCACTACAGAGCACTTCTTTTGGCTTGAATTGGATGCAATGGCCACATACGATTTCAACGAAAGGGCTCAATATGTCACAAAGCTGGTGCCACATTGGATATTCTGCGTGCACGATTTGAATGCTTAATCATCTCAAGTGGAGATGATGTGAATTGGGCACCAAAATCGGGCTATATGCTCCATTAACTGTTTTTTGTAGAGATTTCTTAAGTCGCAGGTGTATGCGAATACAGTACCTACCAAACTTGTCTCCCAAATTAACGTAACACATGCCATCGATCAAATTCAGCATGATTTATACCGCCAGAAGTCCTGAAAATTTGAACACTTCGAATGTGCTCCACCCAGGGAAGCCGTGGTGGACCTTTATGTACATACATACATACACAGTTGGTCATTACAACCCTTCAGTCAGGATTATGGCCCTAGTTTCTCATACCACTTAATTTGTGTGTGCTAATTTTATATTTGTGAGTGGTGGGACTTATAGTTCAAAGTCGATTCCTAACGACATATTTTTGAGACACTTTTCTTGGCAATTTTATTCGCTCTCAGAGTTTTTGCCACAAATCTGATGAGAGGAGGTCACTTAAGAAATATTTTTTTCACATTGACCTAGGGTTTGAACCGTGCCCATACGTGTAATAAGCCAACACATTACCTACTAGAGTACGGCGACTTCATTTAAACATTTAAATCATATTATATTCCACTTAGAATGATGATATCTCACACACACACTTGGATTTATTTAATGAATGTCTAGATAGAAAAAAAAAACGATTCAATTCCTGTACATCTGTTCGAGAGCATGTCGAAATTATTTTCCAAAACCCTAATAAAACATTGATTTGCTGAATAATGTCCTTGAAAAGCATAATAACTGCTAAATTACTTTCAATTATGGTCCACACTGTATTTGGATTACAAGATTTCCAGAGATTTTCAGTTGAATCGTCTATACCGCCACCACATGTTTAGGTAGGGTGTACAAAATGGCCAACAAAAAGAAAACAAAAAAAAACCACGAAATAACTTTAAGAAAAAAGAAATGAAAAATAATCTCGTAAAACTAAAAAGATGCTAAACAAAGTAAAACTTTGTGTCTTTCACTCTCTCTCTCTCTCTCTCTGTCTCTCTCTCTCTCTGTATATGTGTGTCTGTAAAGCAGAAAATGTAGCAACAAAATCAGAAAAAGAAAAAAGAAAAAGAAAAATTTTCTAAACTCACGCATACGCTTCCTACCACATGCACACTTACATACTTCCATACAAACACATGCACTACAAGCAAAGTGAAAGAGAGACAGTAATAGATCTCTAAACAAGTCTTCGTCATGGAATATAAAAAGAATAAAAAGCACAAGAACAAAAAAAACAAAAAAAAAATCCAAATGGAAAGTGAGACAATCTGTTCATGAACACATACATCTAAACACTCTTTCCCTTAAATACATACACACACACACACACACAGACACACATATTTTTGTAATAAAAATATTGGAGTTTAACAGACAAAACCAACTAACAGCTAGCCAGCCAGCCAGCCAGCCAGCCAGCCATACAGTCTGACAAACGGAAATTTATGTCACTACCAACACTAACAATTCCTATAAACACTCACTGCCTGTGTATACACAACACTCGCACTTGTGTACTCACCAAAAAGCCACATACTCATACACTCAGTTATTCGTCTTTTTTTTTTTTTTTTTTTTTTTCTTCTTCTTCTCCTTGCTAGGCTGACTGATACTCTCACCATGCCATGCAAAAACTAAGTGTTCTTCTTACCTACAGACATCATAAAAAAAAAAATTAAAACAAATCAACCTATACAAACACATATACAAACACAAAGAGAGAGTGAAATATAAAAAAAATATTTCGTTTCCTTTTTGCAATATTTCTCTCCATTTTTTTTTTCTGTGTGTGTGTGTGTGTGTGTGTTTTTTTTCTGTCTTTTGTTTAGCCAGGACGACCTGATGATGGTTGAGTATGAATAATAAAACCCAGCAGCAGCAGCAGCAGCATAATGAAAAATAAAAATCTACACACACACACACACACACACATACAAATATTAAAAGCAAAGAGCAACAGCAAGCCGTTAACAGTAGCAGCAGCAGCATTTGAAAGATTTTTTTTTTTTTTTTTTTTTTTTTTTTTTTTT
>QOCX01000222.1:234882-246249 GCA_005959815.1 Sarcophaga bullata
CACATGAAAATTAATGGGTGTCTGTAAAAAATTTCTTACCAACCACCTACACTGTACATACGCTCCTCTTCTCCTCTTACCACTTATGGTAGCGGTTACAGACATTTCACAGTTTTTATACGATCCTGGTGGTAATCATGTAATCCCACCACTTAAGGGAAAACATATGATGTCTCGTTTGAGATGTAAAATATAAAACACGCACACACATACACACACATACACCTACACAAAGAAGAAGCAAAAAAGAGAGCGCATAGTCGTATTTACTTTTTTTTTATTTTGACTCTTCCTTGTGTTGAATTTATGGTGTTGCTGAGTTTTTGTGTTTTTTGAAAACTCATTTCAAACCTCAAAAGAGAGGTGACTTTACCTCCCACCACACAGAACAAACACACAGGAAAGCAATTCTATAGAAATTTTTAACAGCAGAGCTGGGAAATATAAAACGTTTTGAAAAGATTTGAGTGAAAAAAAAACGATTGAAATATGAGATAGACAGACAGTGATATGATATGCAAATTGGTTGGTGTTCCTTAAAACGCAAGGAAGATATTGGTTTAAAAATTTGATCAAAAATTAAACACAATTTTCTGAAGCTTGAAATGAGCTTCATGGGACACAACTAGTATGTTTTAATTGATAATCGTTTGCAACTTTTTAGGATAAAGCCATTAGTGATTTATGCCTTCGTAGGGAACTGAACGATAAGCTGATCCAATTTCATTTTTGCTAGCGGCTATCCTGCAGAGATCGAAAGAAATGATAATCTGAAAATGAAAATTCTGGATTCATGCATCAAAACTTCCCTATGAGGAATCGACCATCCTTTCTAGCTCTGTGATCTGGACAGAGCCAGAAGACTCCATGATTTTTAAAAATATTTGCAATGATAGGCAGTCGCCTTAGTCTAGTGGGTAGTGTGTTGGCTTATTAGACGTGTGGTCTCGGTTCAAACTCAACAAAACAAAATAATAGGAAATGTTTCTTCATCGACTTCATAGCAGATTTGTGGCAAAAATCTGAAAGTAAATTAGAATTACAATGAAAAGTTTCTCACAAATCTGTTCTTCGGAGTCAACTTTAAACTGTAGGATGCGCCACTCATTTATAAAACTAACACAAACAACATAAGTGATGTGAGAAGCTAGGTCGTAATCCTGAATAAAGGGTTGCAATGACCGATTATTGTGTGTGAAATTACAAAAGGCTGGACAGTTGTTCCATTTGCATTGTCCAATTCATATGGCATCCATATATCAAAAATTTGTGCATTCAGCTTTCTACATGTGATTGATAACAGTTTGATGATGAAATACTAGCTCCTTAGCAACGTCCACTCTGTTTATGCACCAGTCTTTATCGATTTCTTCCATGATTTCATAGTAATTTCGAAAACCAGACCGAGTAAGACATTTTTTAAATCAGAATTACCAAATCGAAAATAAGGAAATCATTTTCATCAGAAAACTTTTAAGAAGAAGACTAAGACGTTTTGTTCGAAATGTCTGGGTAAACTAGCAGGCTATCCACAAGACTACGGAATAGAATAAACCGCAATAACTTTTCCCATAACAATGTGATTTTAATTCAACAAATTCAGACAAGCTCAAGCGTTGCAAGACGCGCACACTTTATTCAATTTAATTTCAACTTACCCATCTCTGGATTATGGCTCTTAAATGTTTAAACAAAAAAATTAAAGTGATTAAATAACAGTAAAAAAAAAATACGAATTTAAAAATATTTTCTTTAAATAAAACAAAAAAAAAAAAGAATTAAAGAAAATAACCGTTTTAAAGATTTTTATTAAAAAAACAGAAAGAAAGAAAAATGTGAGGTTATGTTTAATATACAGCAACAGTCAGCACTATTACTACTATGAGTGTCATGTGTTTTCTATACTTTAACGGAGGATTTGTTGTGCTTTAAAGACAGCGAAATACTACAGTTTTTCAACATTTTGTTGCTTTACAAAGTAAATGTACTGAGTGTGTGGTGGTGGGTGTATGTAAGCATAGTAGTGGTAAGTTCGGGTAGCTTTAACTTACTCTTAATGTGACAACAATTGCGGGCGGGTGGATGCATGAATACAGGATGTATGACGGAAAGCAAATGCCAACAAAATCAAATCTAAACAAACACACACATACACACACATACACACTCACACTCAAATACTAGAATTTAATATTTAAATTCACCTCGAAAAAGAATACATTTTTATATTTTATTTTTTGTTTTGTTTTTGTATACAAGAACAAGAGAGAGAGAGAGAGAGAGAGAAAGCTTTACATATTAAATATTAAAAAGGTGAATGTGGGAAGTGTAGTGTAGATGAGATATTAAGTGAGATGAGTTTTGTGGTAAAATTTTTATTATAACTTTTGTTGTTACAGTTGTTGTTGTTGTTGTTGCGTGTGCCTTTATTTAAAGCATAAAATATTTCTTCATTTTCTCTTTCTCTTGCCTCTTTATTATTAAAGTAAAACAAAATTAAAGACTTAAATAGAAACACTCATACACACATACACACATACTGTCACACAAATAGCTACACTGTGCTAAAATTTAAGAACAGAGAGCAAGTGTGTGAGGCTAGAAGGTAATGAAAGTAGTAAAATAAGAAAAAGAAGAAGCATATTCACATATTAAATTTATAAGGAAAAGTATATGAGAACAAAAAAAATATACGAGAGAGTAAAAAATAGAAAAAATTTTATTTTACAACAACTGTTGTATGGACGAGAATCATGTCTGAGAGTATAGAAAAAGAAAAAAGAAAAAGGCACGAGAATCATGTCGTCCTTTTATTTGTATTGTGTTTTTGTGTTATTGCTGCTGTAACTGCATTATTTTCTATGGGGGAGAAGGAGGAGGAGGAGGAGGAGGAGTAGGACGAGGATATGTTAGTGAATGAGAGAGAAATGATTTTATTTTCTTTTATTCTGTTGTTGTTGTTTTGTTTTGTGTAGTAAAAAATACGAAATAATCAATGGGGTTTGGTGAACTACTACTACTGCTTTAAGTTTCGTTCGCTGTTTTTAATGTCTTGGTTGTTTGCTGTACAAAATCAAAGGATTTTTTTTTGTCTGTTTTACTCATGGGAATAAAAATTTGTTGTTATTAAAGCGAAATAAATATAAAGAATGGTGATCTTATTTGCATGGGGGTGTGTGTAATTAAGTTTTAATATTTTCCTTTATAAAGAGAGAAGGGGAGAAACTACAATGAAAGGAAATTTGAGTTATACATCTGACTATCAAGAGATAACCTGAGGGTTTAGTTATTTAGAATGGGAATTGTCTCGAGACCAGCATGTAAATTCTGTGAGGATGAAAATGAAGAATCACAACACATTCTTGGAATCCGTGAAGCATTGATGTATCCAAGGAAGAAACATGTAGGTGAACATCAAGTATTAGGCTGGAAACTGTCATTGCTGACATCGAGCAACTTCCTGAATTTTGTCCAAGCAATAAACTTGGAAGAGACATATAGAAACAAGAGGATCGTACGGTCTCACACAGTTCTAAGACACACTATCACGACCAATAATAATATGCACTTGGGTGCATATGAAGTGCTAAGCAGGGAATTGTAATTGTTGTCTCCGAGCAGCATCTGAAATTTGTCGGGGCAATTGGCTTGCAGGAGATTCAACAGGGAAACAATAGATCGTACGGTTTCAATATACAAGTAACAGTTGAAGTATGCTAAAAATTTTCATTGTTTACAATGAGCAGCATCCAAAAATTTGTCAGATTTGTAGACTTCAAAGAGACATTGAATGGATACAATAGATAGTACGTTCAGCATGCCTAATAATAATAACAAAAATACATAAAATCACCATAGTCGTGTAGGTAGTGTATTGGCTTAGTAGACACGAGAACTTGGTTTAAATTCCAGCTTAAACATCTCGAACAAAATGAAATACAGAAAATAAAAAAAAATCTGTCACTTGAAGTTGAATTTAAACTTTTGGGTCTCATCACTCATGAATAAAATTAACCCATACAACATGGGTGATGTGAGAAGCTAGGTTGTAATCCTGATTAAAGGGGGTGTAGCGAACAATTAAGTAAGTAAAGTCAACATTTCCCTATTATTGCCTCCCCAAAAAAGGCATACTAACTCTGGTGCAGGCCTTCTAAAATATGGATCACATTGAATCCGGGTATACAAACAAATAATTCATACTCACAACACTTACATAGCCGAACTGGAAGATTTAAACACTAAAATTGTCTTTTTACCAGTAATCGTATGGCCCTTAAGGCGTATAATTTATTTAATATTTTTGAACAATTTTCGTTTTGATGTGCTATAATCAAACAAAATTTTTGCTTCACTAACACTTTGACATTTAAAATAACACTCGTGACGGGCAAAACATGACACATGACTTGTTTAGAGACACGTCAAATGACATAAACTAACCGTGTGTTATAAAATAGAAAATATAACAACAACAACAACAACAAGAAACTGAGGGAAAAACGAATTTATGTAGAAACGGTTATAAAAGAAGGAACAGAAGAAAAAAACAGACGAAGAAAAAACGCGAAATATTAAATAAGAATCCTGTTAAACGGTAAAAACCACACCCAATCTATGAAAGAAAAAAAAGGAAAACAGAAAAAAGAATTACACTCAACAACAATATTTAATAAACAAAAAAGAAAAAGAAAAAAAATTCATACAGTTTTGTTGCTGTTGGTGTTGTTGGTGCTTTAAAAAATAATTTAAAAACGAAAACAAATTTGCTTCCATTTTTTGCCATTTTTTTTCTTACATTCTACAAAGAAAAAGTATTCAGAGAGTATGGTAGTAGAGAAGGATAGAGAGAGCAAGAGCCTTATAAAGGTTGAATA
Organism: Sarcophaga bullata; assembly: GCA_005959815.1. Taxonomy (NCBI): domain Eukaryota; kingdom Metazoa; phylum Arthropoda; class Insecta; order Diptera; family Sarcophagidae; genus Sarcophaga; species Sarcophaga bullata. The sequence goes on from QOCX01000222.1 coordinate 239,760, forward strand.
AGTGAATGTGTAATGTACACACACACAAACACACACATACGAACGAACGAACGAACATTTTACTCTTGTTATGGTTATTGATGTTACTCTTACAAAAACAAAGTAATAAGAAAACACCAACAACAACAATAACAACAACGAAAAAAAAAGAAAAGAAAAACGGAAAAATAAAAAAAAATCTTACAATAATAATGTCCTTTCCTATAGCCTCTGCTGGTTGTTGCTACTGCTGCTGCTGTTGTTGTTGTTGTTGTTGTTGTTGTTTGTGTTCTTAAAGTTTATTTATTTTGTATTTTTTGTTGTTGTTGTTGTTTTTTGTTTTGTTTTTCAACTTGTTTTATTACATTTTATTCCGTTTTGTTTATTTTTATTTTTTTATGTTTGCTTTAACAGCAATAATACAACCATACACCCACACACCCACATACATACACACACACATGAACGTATATACAACCCTTTTATTGTAAACAAAATGAAAACAAATAGCAGAAAGCAGCATATCGAGTGTATGGTGTTCTACTCTCAGCTATAGAGTGTGGGAGTTTAAAAGCTTATGCTTAAATAATACAAGCAAAAGAAACCCTGCGAGAGTAAGAGAGAGATTTGTATTATATGTGTGTATGTGTATGAGTGTGTGTTGTATGTTTACAAAAAGCCTTAAGCAGTGTTGTTAATACGACGACTACACAACTGCAGAAGGCAGTAAAATAATTGAAAAAACGTGCCGTTGCCATTACAAACACTACCTCGTATCGTAATAGAAAATATTTTCAATTGAAAAGAAATCTTTGGGATTCCCAGCAAATGCTGTCAAGTTCTAGATGTGATTTATGTAGTACTGTAATACGTAATCTGTAAGAAAAGACTCACTTGCTTAACTTAATTGGTCATAACAACCCTTTAATAAGGATTACATCGTAGCTGCCCATACCACTTAATTTGTGGGTGTTAATTTCACCTACATATAGGTGGCATAACCTACAGTTTAATGTCGATTCCAAACGAAAGATGTTTGACAAACTTTTCATGGCAATTTTTTTTTTACACTCTCAAAGCTTTTGGCAGTAGACTGCTGACAGGAAGAATTCGCATGAAATATTGTGTTTCTGTTTCGTTTCGTTCGAGATGCCTGAGCTAAGGCTTTTGAACAAGGGCCTACCACTACTAGTTACTTTTGGGTGAAAATAATGTAAAAAAGAAATCGTTACCCGACACGCCAAACATTCAACATGGAGAGAAACTACAAATGACAGAACATAGCAATACTAACTGACAGTGCAATCGCCATTCGCCATTCGAAGCCACGACTCATATGAAGTTTAATCAAGCATAGTATCTGAAGAAGCTTAATTAGTTAGGTAGACAATAAGATTCGCTTCTACTAAGTCCCAGATCATATGCTAAACTTCGTCAATGACCCAGCGTATGAGCTTGTGGAGAAGAGACCTCTCTATCCCGCTGATGGGACCAAAACTTTTCTGTGGAGTAGAAGCGAATGGGAGAAAGGAACGATAAAAAGAGATAAAGACTCTTCTCAAACCAAATGGATTTAATGCATTCGAACGTTTTGTTGGAAAACTACAAGAAGAGGTGTTGTGAGCAATGAATAGGCTATCCAAGAATAACCTGATGTTGGTAACACCGGTCTTCTGACAGAGCACAATAGGCTCAATGTGCATTTATTCAGCATGTTGGTTATTTCGAGCCCAACACGTAGATATTGTGACAATTAGAATAAATAATCGGAACACAAGCTTGGAATCCATGAAGCATTGATGTATTCAAGGAAGCAACATGTGGGTGAACATCAAGTATTAGGCTGGAAACTGTCATTGATGACATTGAGCACCTTCCTGAATTTTGTCTAAGCAATGGACTTGGAAGAGACTTTCTATATGTCTCAAGAGGATCGTACGGTCGCACAAAGTACTATGACACATTATCACGACCAATAATAATATGCACTTGAGTGCATATGAAGTGCTAAGCAGGGAATTGTAATTGTTGTCTTCGAGCAGCATCTGAAATTTGTTAGGGCTATTGGCTTACAGGAAACTCAACAGTGGAAGAATAGTTCGTACGGCTTCAGTATACAAGTAACAGTTGAAGTCGCCGCTATCGAGTAGGCCGCATTTTGGCTTAATAGAAGCGAACACATGACTCAAACCCCAGCTAAGCTGTAGTCTTTTGACAAAAAGTTTGGACAGTAAAATAAAATTAAGATGAAAAGCTTATCAAATAAAATTAATAAATACAGTAGTGGTGGCATGATAGGCTAGGTTGTAATCCTGACTAAAGTGTTCTAATGATCAATGAAGTATGTGTGTTGGCATGCGGATAAGAACAAAACATTTCGATTAGAGAAAGAAGGTGGTCCTTTGAAAATATCGCCTTCAGCTGTCTTTTCTGTATATTTTCATAATTATTAAATTTTCAATGTTGACAACACTGTTTACATTTCAATTGAAACCTTATAAACGAAAAAGAAAATAAAAACAAGAAAAAAATGTTGTGAGTGAGTGAAAATAAAAACAAACGAACTGAAAAAAAAAAGAAAGAAATACACGCGTAAGAATTTTTATTTGTACTAGTCGTTGTTGTAGTTGTTGTTGTTGTTGTTGTTGTTGCTATTTGGCTCTCACTTAAGTCGCATTTAACAAAGACTTGTTCTCCACCACGTTTTGAATACTCCTTCAGACTCGTGTATGCAGATGAGAAATGTGTCTCTATGTGTGTGTGAGTGTGTATGTGTCGGTAATACAGTAGCGCTCCAACTAACTAACAAACTAACCAACCAACCAACGAACCAACGAACCAACACTTCAAAAATTATGCACCAAAAATACACAGAACACGTAGAAGAAGAAGAAGAACAAAACGAAAAAGGATACAACACGATGCCACAACGAGTCAAATGTTGCAAATCGACTGACTACAACGACTACAAACATACAAACATGTTAACGATTGTTGTTTGTTCTGGTACTGTTGCTGTTGCTGCTACTGCTAAAGGCTTCCTCATTCGAGTGTTCGTAATAATATTGCTGGCCTATGCTATCAACACGAATAAATGAATGAAGAATGATGGTTGTGGGAGGAGTAGGAGGAGGAGGAGGATGAGGAGGAGGAGAGTGATAAGTGGGTAACTTTTGTTTCCAGCCATTATTTTATGGTTTTGCGTTAAGTACGTTGTCGTCAGCGTCATCGTGTCGTAGTTGACGCTGCGTGCCGGTTGTGCGCTTTTGAATGAACATGTCCTTCGTATAGGTTTTAAGCACGTTAGTTGTTGTTGTTGTTGTTCTTTTCATAATGCAGAAGAACATGAAAGACACACACCAGCAAACCATAATAACCCGTGATATTAGACGTTAATATTAAACCAACACGGAATCTCTGGCTCTCTCACTACTAACTGACTGCCAATACAAAACAAATTGCTTTTAGACGTCAGATGCGGCTGCTGCTTTTGAGGAAGTACGATGTATGTATGTGTGTGAGTGTAAAGAGGTCATCTACAAATCTTGTGTTAAATCCTATCAAGCCACCCATTTTTAGTTTGGCGGCTTTAATAGACTTGGGCTGGATATTAAAATTATAATACAAAGCAGCAGCAGCAACACTTGCTTTCCTTATTCAGTGCTCGTTAACGAATATGCCGTTGTCTTGTTCCCAATCACCTGAGTATAGTGATGGCGCATTGTATCAAATCAATCGGAAAAATAATGCCACAACTTGCAAGAACATTCCAATTTTCTTTTTTTAATAAGAAATTATGCCGGTAATCAATGCTCTTAACAGATATGGTGAGAACGCGATCATAAAAATGTTTAAAGAGGAGTTTCCCAGCAGTCTTCTGGGAAACACTCTGAGAGTGTTATGTAAAGTTTCTTAAAAAATCTTTCGACTTTAAACTGTAGCTGCTGCCACGCATGGATAAAATTAACACATACACATGGATGGTGTGAGAGACTAGATTGTAATCGTGATTAATGGTTATACGCCTGACTATTTCAGTAAGTGAGTAAGTAAGCAGCTGGGGTTAGACTTGCTATAGAAAGTGATAAGTGGTAAGGGCACAACAGGCCTATACTATGGCTTAGATCGTATGTTATTCGGCATGAGACATTTAGTTGGTCTCCTCGGCTTCCACCTACCTAGGGAGTCAACAGGAATAACGCCAAGAAAGGTAATGTTGTGTTGGAAGGGGAATTATTCGTTATGAACTGCAACAGAAGCTCGTTTCAAATACGGGCTTTCTTCTTAGCCACTGTTAGAATAATCGTCCAGTTTATATTGACATACTTGGACAACTTGGTTGCCAGTTTGTTCATAAATTTCTATGTTAAATGTCACCTTAGTCACAATGTAAGACTATACATCGGGAATTAATTCACCTGCTATCAGCAATACATTCCTAAATACATGAAAGGACCTATTCGATAGCTAGATTGAGTTGAATATTTTTTTAAACGAGGGAGTACAGACTCGCCTGGATAAAAAATGGTCATGACACTTCCTCAGACTTAAAAACAATAAAAGTGCAGGCCTCAGGTGACCCTGAAAGTTGGCGAGAGGAAAGTATATCCTCCGTTCTGTGATGAAAAAGGAATATCCCGTGATACTTGCCATTTAGAAAAATACCAATCTGCTCCCTATTCGAAATAAGCTTCTTACCGAGTGTCTTATGTTAACAACAGAAAATACACATCAAAACACTGATTGGACCTCATCAATGCGGTTTCAGGCGTGGAAAGTTCACCACCGATCAGCTCTTCAAATTACATCCACTCCAGTAGAAGATCCATGAAAACCAATTCAGTAAGTATTCGTGTCGGCTGAGCAAAACGATGTTGTGTAACTCCTGCAGTTTTGTCAAGGTAGGAATTCACCTCTTCGTACCTTTTGATAACGAGAGAGACTTCAGACAAGGCAATATCTTATTATGCGCCAATTCGCTACATCGCTTGCTGGCATGCGATGACGACATTGGTACATAGCTGTACTTTAACGCTACTGAACGGAAGTTTATCTAAATGGGTCTGACAATAAATGGGGAAAAACGAAGTGTAAGTTGACAACGTTTAGTTGTTAATCTTTGCCTTGCGGTTACCAGCAAAAAATGATTTCAGTCTGGCATCACTCTAGACAACTTGATGTTATTTGGATCTCAATGAGCAATAGAGAAGCAAAGTTTTGCAATTTTGTTTAAAAACTGAACTCTCTTTTACAACAACAACAACAAAAACAATGTATAATTTAAAAGATATTTACAATTTGCACTGACAAACTCTCTTTTTGAAAACTTCAATGCAAAACAGCAAATCAATGTTGTTAAGATCGTTTGCATTACACACGCCCTTTCCTTTTCTTTCTCAAGAGAATTTCCTAAGAAACAGTGAAATGGCAATATTACTACAGAATTAATAAATAACGGAACCTGGACCAAAAAAAAAAAATGGCATGTGAAGAGCATAACAATAACTGCAACAGCAACAACAAAAAGTGTATGTAAAGAGTAAAAACCGTGCATAAAGAATTAATAAGAGAGAGAGAGGGAAAAAGAGACTGACTTGGCACTATTTTTTCTATACAAATGCCTTTTTAAAGCAATCCTCGACAGCTATGGTGGGTGTAAAGTACCTAAACACATACACATATGTATGTACTTACATGGTATATGTATATAAAAAAAGAAAGCATATACACAGTATGTATGTGTGTGTTTATAGTGCAGTCAGAGAAGGAAAAAAAATTGCACTAAAAATAATGCAAAGAAAAGCGAAGAGGAACAAAAACAAAATGAAACGAATGATTGAAATGCATACGATTGCAAAGCTAAAAATAATAAAAATAACAACAACAACAACAACAACAATTACTATGTATTTATATACATATGTATGTGTGTGTAGAAGGAATACAGATTTTTTCGGCAATAACACTCAATATTCACACGGCGAACCGCAGCAGTATAGCCGAAAATTAACGAGCGATAGCAAAAAAAAAAAGATGACGGGATAACACGACACATACAACTACATGTCACATACAGCACTTGCACTACCCACCACAATACACATCCAGAAACGCAACATTCCTTTGGACTACTTCATGCGCTCATAGCAACCCAGTAAGCATTTTGATTTTGATTTAAAATTAAAATTTAAGATTCCTTTAATTAATGCTGCTGCCTTAAGGCTTTAAAAAGTTATGGTTTTTGTTACGGAATTAGAAAATAAAAAGAAAGGCTTTCGAGTACTCAAACGCATACATTCAAAAGTTTTTTTTTAATGGTGCACACACTCTGGTGAACAACTTTTTCGTTTTTATTCCTCGTTTACTCGGTAATTTATTTACGGGAATCCTATTTAAATACAAAAACTATAAAGTGAAGTAAACTTTACAAGAGAAAAGTCAACAAAAAGAGTTAAAGAGAGAGAGAGAGAGAGAGAGAGAGAGAGAGAGAGAGAGAGAGAGAGAGAGAGAG
>QOCX01000222.1:259803-323163 GCA_005959815.1 Sarcophaga bullata
GAAATTGAAGTGACTACATACTTAAGTACCGGAGTAAAAGACAAAACAATGATAGAAAGAAACAACAACCGCCATAACTAACCTCTGGACGGAACCAATACACTCTGAAAATATGGGATATGCTTAGCTACATGGCTTAGTAACAAAAATAAATGCAGTAATTCAGAATAGAAGCTGTATTCTCTCCTAAAAGAGGGACCATTTGGTGGTATACATATGAGTCTAGAATGGATCTTAGAACAACAGCCATGATGAAACTCATTGGTGTCTTCCGAGCGATAGTTATGCCATTGAAGGACGTGCTCAATTCAACTTGAATGATACTTGAAGATACAAAAGACATGCCATAGCAATTCAATCGGACAGTCAGACCATCATTCGAGCACTCGGTTCGTATGTGGTTGTAGGAGGTAGTATGGGACTGCCTGAAGAATCTGAAACAGCTAGGGTCCCAGGTCTTGGGGGAATTATCGGCAATGCGCAAGCAGAAGAGCTAATGAGGAAGAGAGCAAGAACCCTTTTATGGCTGGAGAGCAGATGTTTGTAAAGGGATGCTCAGCAAAAGGGATATTAAAGAGCGGCAATGGGGTAATAAAGTATGGGACTGTCGGAAGAATCTGAATGTGGGAATTCCCGGTAATGCTCAAGCAGAAGATTTAAGGAGACAGAGAGCAAGAACCTTTCTGTGGAGTGCGACGAGATGTTTGGACAGAGATTCTCAACGATAACGATAATAAAGAAAGGCAAAGATTTCTCGAACCAAGTGGTTTTAAGGCAAAATTTTAATATGAGGATGAACGTAGGGGGTTAGTAGACTCAGAGAACATTTATGCTTGTCTTAGGAGCGATGGAAAATGGGAATATTTATTCAATTTTCGCTTTGCCTTTTTAGTAAAAAAAAATTCAAAGAAGAATTTTAAGTTTTAAAGCTCTGTTGTGCTAAACGCGTGTGTTGGGGGCGACGAAAATATTTTCATGCACTTTAAACAAATACACCAGACAAGAGACAGGACAGTAATCGGAATTTTATACTCTGACAGTAACCTGAAACTTTCTGTGGCAGGTTTTTTTTTATTCTGTTGCTGCTTTTTCTGTTCATTTGCTTGGGCTGTTCTTGGCTGTGTGTTTTGTATTCTCTGGCATTATTAGTATATCTATGTATATTTGTCTTTCTCTCTCTCTCTCTCTCTCTCTCTATCTCTCTCTTTCTTTTTTTAATATATTTTTTATTTTGTTGTTGTACTTTATATCGCAAATACTTGTTTCCATAATTTTACATAAGATTTGTAAGTCTCGTGCTTTTTTTTTCGACCGTTTGGGAATCAATGGAACCGATTGTTGATAAAAATTGTTTACGTTGCTTTTAATGTTTAAAATAAAAATAAAAAAACGCAGCTTAGGTAAAAAGAGGGCATGAGAGACCAACTTGACTTTAATATTTAAAATTAGAGAGTGAACTGACTGAACCCAGCTGTGTTAATCATGTCTTAAGTTAAGTTCAATCCGTAGGGTCTCCAGTCGTCTATCAAATAATGTTGAGGCAATGATGTATACAAACAATTTAACAGTGACCACAAAAATAAGTTTGATCAGGCATCAAGTGCCAATTGTATTTATTTTGTCACTGAACTGGAGATTAAGTCGGTTTCCGATGCTCCCCCCTTAAGATGCTTGTCCATAGCCTGCATGAAAGAGGCGAATATATCATTAAGCGCCATTGACATGTAATTAACCGAATCATACTAAATAAATAAAGAAAGTCATCGTGGTATAGTAGGTAATGTGTTGGATAATTGGACGGAAGCCGTACTCGAACAAAACAAGTTTGCAGAAACCCAGAGAGTAAATCAAATTGCTATGAAAAGTTTCTTAAAAATCTATCGCACCTTCAGATAAAATCACAAATCACAATATGGGTGATGTGAGATGTTAGGTTGTGATCCAGACTAAAGGCTTTTTATTAATCAATTAAGTAAGTAAGCTAAGTAAGTAAATTAAAGATAACTTGAAATCCCTAACGGGGAATATGAACAAACACACTCATACGCATTATTGGCGATAATAAGCCAGCTTAGATTTGAGCTTGTCTAGTAAGCCAAAGCTAGTAAGCCAGCTACTGTACTATGGTCACATTATCATTATGGAGTAAGAATGTACGGAATCTTATAATAATCTTAAGCGACAATAAGTAGGATTCTTTCATTGGATTTGTTTTACTTATTATTTTTATTGTTGCTGTTGTAGTGCTCTTCCATTCTCTCACCGTCCTAGTATATTTATTGATATCCATCCACTGTAAACTATTCAGCAAATTTTTTGTGTGTCTGAATGGCCGACCCTGTCAATTGGCCACTTTTATTTCAGATTTTCCACTTCTTTGTTGTCTTATTTCGTTTTGTTTTCTTTCGTTATGCTTTGCTTTACTTTGATTTGCTTTATTTCTTGTCATCTACACAACATTTGGTTATTAGTTTGACGGTTTGCCCGGCCACATTTGTTTGTTGGTCGATTGGTTTATTGTGGACTGACAAGATAGACGTATTTCGCTGAGTTTGCAAAATTACGAGAAATCAACAAACAAACCAATAACAATAACAACAACAACAACAACAACAACGGCTAAAATAATAACAACAAATAAAAATAAAAAAAGGAAAGAATATGGTATTTTGTGTATTGATTTGCCATTTATTTGCCACCATTAAAGAATTCAGGCACACACACACACACATCCGCACATAAAATCACAGAACACACAACACACCACACTATAACAGCATACCATACCACTTTTTAATATTCAATGTCCCTCTCTCTCTCTCATACGCTATTTATTCTCATTCTCTTCGGGTCCTGCTGTTGTTTTGTTAATGTTTTGTTGTTTACATTTGCAAAATAGCAATGGCAACACAGTAAGAAAAACAAGCGTTATTTTGTTGAAAAACATTGAACAAAAACGACGCCAATAACAACACTAAATCGGTTATATTTTGTCATACAAGAAATGAGTAACAAATACAACAAAATACGAAATGAAATGGAAATGGTAATAGAGAAATGGCAACAACTCATAAAAAGTATAAGAAACGTAATAAAAAAAAAAGAAAAGAACGCAAAAAAAATATTTCAGGGACAAATTCATATGGAATGTTGGTTGATTACTCTCTTCAAATCTGGTATAGAGCCCTGAATATGGCGTGATGAAATTAAACAAAAAAAAAAGAAAATTCAATTTTTTTTTAATTCAACTATCATAGTCATAGGGCTACTCTGCTAATGGTAGTTGATTGTCGCTTAGAGATTTATGTACTTTGCTGTGCTGCTGTTGTGTTATATGAAGTGGTTTGCAGCGTTAAAGCGAAAGTTGTGCTGAAAAGAGAGCTGATAGTGTAGTGTAGTGCAGTGTGAAAGAGAGTATCGGTGTATGGTGTAGTAATGCAGTTTAATTTGCATATTTTGTAAGAGTCAAAACGGAATTTTTGTCATGAAAATTAAAGGAACTTTCAAAGAAAAATTACAGTGAGGCGCATAAAAATATAAAATTTGTTCGAGCCATTAATTTGTTCAATGATTTCTTTTATTTTTTCAAAAACTTTTACAGTCTTAAGACTCAAGGCCTCTTAAACAGATGAGCTCCTGCAGGCTTTTAAAAATCCCCAAAAGAGTGCAATGAAAACCGTTAGGTTACATTCCTTTTCTATCTCGTTGTTCAGGGAAAAGGTGTGACCCTTGAATTGTTTCGCAATATGTTCAAAAACACACCACCATCGGTATGATAAAGGTTCAGGTCGAAGCCTCTTGTAGTAAAGACTGGCCGTGATCGTTGTAGCGATTCGACCCCGGAGAACACTCCCTCCATATCACGGGTTTGAAAAGTCTTACCCTTATGGAGGAGGGCTGTAGAGGTTGTAGAAGGCTTAACTTACTTAATAGATCATTACAACCCTTTCGCATGGATTACAACCTACCGTCTCATACCATCCATGTTATGTTTGTTAATTTTATCCATGAGTAGAGGCACCTACAATTGAACGTCGTATACAACTAAAGACAGATTTTTAAGAAACTTTTCATAGCAATTTAAATTAGTCTCAGAGTGCTTGCCAGAAGACCATAGAGAGGAAGTCATCCTATTTTATTTTGGTTGAAATGGCTGGGCTAAAGTTTACACCACAGACTCAGGTATAATAACCCACCATACTACCTACTACTGCGGCAACTAAAAAAGTTTTCTACTCGGTCATTACTACTTGAATGAATGATGTGGAGTGAAACAACGAGTACCAGATTGCAGGTTTGCAATTGAATCCAGAAGAATTCAGATTTGCTCCTATCGAAGATTTGATCGACTTTCTTCGGGAAGCAGAGAAGTTGATGTTTTGAACAAGACACTTGGTCTTCCTACATTCAATTTGATACTAACTAGGCATCATCTGCTGTAGGGCATCCTCATCAATCGTGCTGTAGAAAGCGTTCACAGGTAGCTGCTAATGATAAGAAAGTCCAAGACATAAACATGGCGAGTAAACGGCGCCATTAAATAGCTATCGACTCTGGAATTAGCTTCCAATGGCCGATTACCAATCCATTTGAAATCAAACGAAAATGAAAATCAAAGTGATTTTCAATTCACTTCTTTATTTTCAAAAGCACATGCCACGTATTGTTTGTTGTAGACATATGGGACCCCAATTCTACAGACATTGATCAAGCGGTGACTCTTGGCTTGGTTGTAGATCATCTCAAACAGAGATCAGTAAGAGGAATAGTCAAACCGAATTGAAAAACTAAAAGAAAATGGCGTTATGTTGGCCATGTTTTGAGAACATGAATGGAATCTCAAAACCATAACAAGAATGATGACTAAGCAGACTTTAAGGGATTCTGTTCTCAAATCTCCAGAGACTTCTTTTTGTTTTGTTACCCACTGTAAAAAAAAGGAAATATTTTGGCTACTGCTGCCAAAACAAAGCCTATCTAAGAAATTTTTTTGGAGAACCACATCGAACCGGAACTTATTTGTTGTGTGAATGATTAATGACAACCTCTCGTTAAACTGACATTTATTGTGTACGTTTATGTCTCTTTTAATTGTTTTTCTTTTTCCTTTTTTTTTTTACTTGACATTGGCCATCTGTCAGGCGATATTTTTTTATGTGTGTGTATGTGTGTGTGTGTGTGTGAGTGTGCCTTTTTGGGAAATAACATGATCTTAAACACAATAATTACGACCGACAGAGTACGACGTTACGTTACTACTTAACGCTACTATCTAATGCCAACAAGAAGAATTTCTCTTTTGAAATTTATTTGAAGGAAAACCAAGAAAGAAAAGAAAGGAACGGCGAAAAATAAGTGAAAAGAAAAAAAGAAAAACCAGCAAGTATAAGTCTGTCCAGTAAAACGACCTAATCGGTCTCTGTGCTTGTTGTTGTTGTTGTTGCTGTGAGAAAATCTATATTTTATCACAACCTTTGGCGCGGTTGTGCAGTTGTGCTTATAAGAGTACATACATACATACATACATACATACATAGGTATGTGTGTGAGTGAGTGCGTGTGAAAGAGAGCATGTAAATGTTCTCATCATGTATCATCTTTAGCGCTGTTGTTTCTGTATGTTTATTTTTATGTTCTTGTTTTACAACAACAACAACAGCAACAAAATGCCAAGTAAAGTAAGAATTCGGTTGTGAAAAAAATTATTATTCATACAATAACAGGAAACGCCCTTATTTGTTTATGAATATACCGAAACATACACATATACATACGCATACACATCTACCTACACCTACGTACATGCTGGTAATCATACTCGTGCACTACACTACGGCTATGGCACGTTCCGTTGTTTCGCTGCGCCACTGTCAAAAAAAAATAAAAAAAAATTGATGTCATCTGTTCTCTTCTTCATTATTTTTTCTTCTTCTTGCTTGTTTTTCTCTTCATTTCTACTTTAACAAGGATTTTACACGATAGACTCTGATGTGCCTGTAATAATCCGTAACAACAATAACAACAACAACAACGAGAGCAATAATAACCATATGAAAACCAGTGTGTGTTAATGAATAAGAGAGACAAAACCTTGGTAAATGCGTAAGTATATGCGTATGTATGTATGTGTATGTGTATGTACGTACATATACTACTTGTTTGCAAGATTACACGAGTATCTCCTCTCTGTAACATCTCTTGCAAAAGGAACAGGCCAGCCTGATTATCTCTTCTTCTTGATCATCCTTTTTTTTCTCTTTCTCTATCCGCAATCATACGGGTTTTTAAATAAATGTGCGTGTATGCGTGTATTTTGATCTGCTGCTGCTGCTATTTCGAGTCTTAAAAATGTAACCCAAATTTTGAATGCCAAAAATTATGCGTTGTTTGCTGCACTTGAACACGAATTTTGTTTCTTTGCACCTGCCCTTTAGGTATTCATTTTTAGGTTTTTCTGGCTTACATAATAAAAATAAATTCTTGTACTGCACAGGACTGAATATTAGGGATGTCAACACAAGGTGCCAATACATCTGCCAACGTTAAGAGTTTAACCGCCTTGACATGTTCTATGACGTACTCTCACTAAAAGATCTAAAGCGGTGTCAGAACCTTAAGTTAGATAAGGCGGTGGACTCCCCTTGAAAAAGAGCTCCCACTTATCAATATTCAATAAGGAGAATGTTCCCCTAGAGAAAACCAACCTCGGGCTCCAAAATAAATCTTGCTATTGCAGCCATCTTTACATTTGACAGCTCAGTCAAGAAAGGCTATTCCTGGTGAGAAGACAAAAATCGATTTCTTTTTATGACAAGAGCAGGGCACTGACACATGAGATTAAAGACAATCTCTCTGTCTTCTACTCAGCTTCAGAGCTCTAGCAGAATTCATTTGCCCGAATGCCAAGGCTTTTGGCATGCCTACGAGCAATGATGGGCATTCGATTTGAGAATAAAAGTGAGTAGGTTCTCTTCTAATTCAAATATTCTCCATTAGAGTCTAGCAATATTGTACGTACCCTTCTGCAGCCACTGAGATTGAACATCCCTGTAAAACGAGTGGATGATATTCAAATTAAAGGAGGCAATCGAAATACCTATGCCCTGTAATCTCTTGAAGAATGCGAGTTCTGTACCGGCCCTGGCCAGCTCATTAGCATTGCAATCTCAAACGATAACTTTACGTCCTAGAATCCTTAATAGAGTTACATTGGAAAGATCCGAAATTTCCTTGAGAATTTCTATGTTCGTTAGCGAATTATAAACACAGACTGGGTGATCGAGTAAATCAGAAGATTTTCAGGCAAAACCATCGCCTCCCGACAAACATTACGCCGTTTTCAAAACATCCATGACCTGTGCTTGGAACATGCTGTAGAGATCAGTCAGCCCAAAAGAGAGTTCTATAAGAGAACACTTAACGAAAGACCACAACAGATCCTGTCACGTGTAAATGTTAAGCTACTCTTTCTGGGGACTACTCTTACAAGAATTAAAAAATCGTTCATGTTGAATGGCATGTGCTTTGCAACGTTCAGTCACAGCCAAACAAAAAAAAAACTTGATTATCATATTCGGACCATAGTGTTCTGAATTGAAGGCAAAGGTTCTTTTAGTTCAATAACACCACCGTCCTCAAACCAGTCATCTCTTCCGAATCCAATGACTTTTCCGACAATTTCCTTTGGGTTCTCCAATCCCTGAAAATTTTACTTGTTGAGGTAACCACCGCGTGACTTATTAACTTCCTTGCTGAAGAAAGTTTTGTTTGAAAAATCAGGATTAAAGTCCAGTTGCTGTTACACTCAATCAGCATATCAATGACGGTGTGAATGATCGGTCGGTTTTAAATCATGCATGGGTTGGACGACTTTGTGTGGATGAAGGTCACTGTAAGAGAATTAGTTTTGATATCCAATTATTCATTTATTGTAATAAGAAGAATCAAGAGAGTGTAAGTGATTTTTCAAAGTTAATTTCCCTGGTGTGGTTGAAAGCTGAACAGGTATAAGGGAAGATTGTTAGCGATTTGAACGATAACAAAAGTTAAGAAGTTTGTAAGCTGTTAGGACTCTGCTAAGCACAGCATGGTCAAGCACTAGACGATGGTGAGGATGGTAGGTTGAAATATCTGCCCTGATATCCAATTGATTTCCCTAACAAAATGGCATCGTTTTCGGAGACAAAACTAGTCTACACTGTCTGACGTAAATATTAATAAGGATTCGTAGTTTGAAGTATGAGGTTAAAAAAAATTCTCTAGAAAACATGAAAAAAAAAATCAAAAAAAAAACAAACTCAATGACATCATGAGCACACACATCCATTTTAAATTGAAATCATTTTCGCTTTCAGTGTTTCAAGTTTGACCTTCGAAATATTTTTAAATAAAAATTAAAAAAAAAAATTTTAAATCGAATAAATAAATAAAAAATAAATAACAATAAATACGTATAATCTTTTGTTGTTGTTTTTTTATTTTTTTATTTAAAAAAAAAAACTTTTATTCTCAAGTTCTCAACACATTCCAATTGATTATAGTATGTGAACGTGAACGTCAACGTCAATATTTGTAATCTCAACGTCTTTTCTACCACAGCCTTCCTTCCTTCCTACCTCCCTCAGCTATGGTATCACACAATCAGTCAATTAGTCTGTCATTCAGTCAGTCATTTAGTCACTTCATTATTTAATTTGTTATTCGTTTAAGTTTTTTTTTTTTGTTTTGTTTTTGTTTTAATTTCAAAATGGCTCCTCATTATTGCGATTACTACCACAACAATTAATCGGTTTTTGTTATTGTTATTGTTTTTGTTTTTGTTTCTGTTATTTTTTTTTCGATTTCACTTTTAACACACAGTTTCTTCTATTCTCTACTCTTCCCTTCTCCTCTCTTCTCTTCTCTGCTCCTCTCTTTTATTCCATTAGAAGTTTCAAAGTTTACAGTTTACAGAAGGGGGAAAGAGAGTGAGTGATTGGTGTTGGAATAAAGTGTCACACTCAACTCAAATGAATAAAAAATTAAAAATAAAAAAAATTTTTATTTTGCATTTGACAAAGTATTACTTTTTTGTTGAATTTACAGTTTATAATTTAAATTTACACTTGTCCCTAAATTGACACACAGTTGGTAACCTTGTTTTTTTTATTTAATTGGCCTTCTGTCAGGAATACATCCTAGGTTCTCACACTACCCATATTGTGTATGATAATTTTATGCGTGAGTGGTGGCAGGATGTACAGTTCCAAACAACAGATCTTTTAAAAATCTCCGAGTTTTTGCCAGAATACTTAAAAGAAGAAGTAATCGAAATACATTCGTTGAGGACAGCAAGAAGTTCTTGATAGTTTGGACTCGAAAATCGAAATACAATGTACGCTAATACCACCACATTACTTTTCAAATGACAAAAAAAGCTTTCAAGTGTCACGATTTTTTTTAATTGTTATCGCAAACTATTGAAATTTCCATAAAAAACAGTGTGAGTTAGTGCTTTAAAGCCTATTTTGAAGGGGCAAAAACCGTAGGAGTAGGAATTGCAGGTTACCACTACACACATATACGCTAGATTTTATAACACTGCCATTGAAGGAGCTGTTTAATAACAGGAAGCACAACAGATTGCTAGTGTTCAGCCATACCCTTAAGAAAAGGAAGTAGCTTTTCTCGGGCCTGTTGAATCATTAGAACATTATCACAAAGAGTTTGTGGGTGTACGATAATGCCGTCAAATGTATTCCAATCGATAAAATTTTAATTTTCCCTTCGAATACTCTTTTAACAGCAGATATTGTGCTATTAAAGCTCTTATTCCTTCCTTACTTGCTTGCTTAATTGGTTGTTACAATCGTTTAGTCAGGATAACAACCTAGTTACTCAGAGCACCCATGTTGTGTGCGAAGGGGGGTCGCCTACAGTTTAACATCGATTCCAAATGACAAATTTTTGAGTAACTTTTCCCCCTCAGAGTTTTTGCCATCAGACTGCCGAGAGAAGGTCAGCGAAAGAAATATTTTTCTGTGTTACGTTTCGTTTGCGATATCTTAGTGGGGATTTGAACAAACACATACTACTAACTACTGGACTACGGCGACTAAGCTTAGATTTTAGTTACGACATCAAAGATAGATAGCCGATGCTAAAAACATAAGAAAATTTGAAAGCTTTGTTAAGAAAATTTTTTCGGAATATTCAAATGTGTTTTGATTTTCAAATGTTTACGGGGTTACTTGCAAGTGTATAGCTTGCAATACAACTCTGTTTCACTTGTTCTATAAGCCAACATTAAGCAACCGAAAAAAACTGCATTAATATGGTGAAAAAATTCTAGTTTTTGTTAGGAGAACGATTTCATTAGACAAACAAGAAAACATTTGTCATTTAGTAGCAGTTTTTAATATGAACCTTCTGGAGACAGTCAAACCAACTTCACCTTTCGTTTCCTTTTTGGCCTTTTTCTTCGCTGGGTCTTCTTCTTCATTTCGCTCTTTTGCCACGGTAGTGCATTACATAACAGTGTTGTAAAATGGGGGGGGGGTGAAGTGGTAAAAAGAGTGTATTGCAGAAGGAGGGGTTTTGTGGGGTACTTCAACTGCCAAAAAGAAGGAAAAATTAAATTTTTTTTCTGTTTTTTTTTGTTTTTTTTTTTTTTTTTTTTTTTTTTTTTTTGTTTAAAGAAACAAAGAAATGAAAAGAATGAAAACAGAGTCATCAGCTTGAGGCTGCCACCATTATGTACAATCAGGCTTTTGCCACAACCAACACATATTTTATATGCATGTACGTACATACATACATACATACATACATACATACATTCAAGATAATACATATTTAAAGTATTGTAGTATATAAGGCATAGAGATATACTAGGTATGTATGTACGTATGTATGTAGGTATGTATATAGCAAGCATTCTACATTGTACATACTATAGACAGATGGACAGACAGACAGGCAAAGAGACAGATACAGATACAAACATATTTTATAAACACGATGTGTATAAATATTTGAAAAATATATTCTTTTAAACAAACATACATACATACAAACATACATACAAACATACATACAAACAAACGAACATACGTTGAGATAAACAGACAGACAATGAGTGTAACCCACAGCGTTTGGGACAAATAGTCAGTCAGTCAGTTAGTCAGTTAGTCAGTTAGTCAGTCAGGCCAGTTAGTTACTTAGCCAGTGAGTGAGTCCGTCAGTCTTTACTCTAACAGTCGTCGTCAGTCGTATAAATACTTTTAAAACTTTTATTATTATTTAGCTGCTGCTGCTGCTGCTGTTGCTGCTGTTGCTGTCGCTGCTGCTGCTGCTATATGTAGTTGATATTATTGTTGTTTTGTTGCTATGCTTGTTCTTATTTTTATTTATTTTTTTTTTTCATATCTTTACTCTTTACGGTCATAACGAACGTTTCGGTTTTTTTTTATATTTTTTTATTTTTTTTATTTTTTTTTCATTTAATTTTGCTTTCCAACGTTTATTTTAACCATTTTTCCTTGGTTGTGTTTTTTTTATTTTTTTTTTGTTTCGATTTTTTTTTTAATATTTTTTACACTCTTTGTAGGTGATGTGTATCTATAACTGAAGTGTATATATGTCTGTATATATGTACATACATATGTATGTACAGATAATTTTTTTTTTATTCCATTTCATTCTATTTTTCTTCTTTTATTCTTTTTTATTTTTGCCATTCCAATCTATTCTTCCACTTTTTTTTTCTTTTTTTTGATATTTTTTCTGTATCATCACTTGCCACCAGAATCACTCTTTTTTTTTTTGCATTCAAATATTTTCATGTTTTCTTCTTCTTCTTTGTGTTTTATTTACATGCCTTCTGCCTCACTTGCCACCTGCCCCTTGTATAGTTCCTTTTACTTCTAGAGCCTCGCTATTAAAGTTTCCTTTTTTCTTTTCTTTTCTAGAGGAATCGATGGCATCATGTGACCAGGAATTGATAGAAAAAATTCTCATTTTCAATCGACGACCCCAACAAGTCCTAATAAGTGTTGTGACTAATTTTCACAACCAATTTTTTTTATTATAATATGACGTAAAATGTATTCGTAAAGAAATTTTTTAAAATACGTACTAAAATGAGTCGGTTTATACGAGGCTCGATCCAAAATTCTATAGAGGTAGCAAATAAAACATAATCGCTGCAGTGCATTGGCTTATTAAACGAGAGCTTTGCATTTGGTGCTCATTCTCTGCCATGTTGAAAAAAATCTGTGTTTTCGAAGACCCTCTCTTAACAGTTATTTCATCTTAAAAGGTACAAATTTCTTTCGAACAGACCCTCTTTATAGATTTTCGCCAAAAGCTGTGGGAGGGATTGAAGAAATGCAAACCAAATAAAGGCAAATAACCAGGATAACACAACTCGGAATATCAACTCAATGGGTCACGTGTCCTGAATAAGTGAAGAAGGTACCTACTTTTGATAGTCGCCGTAGTCTAGTAGGTAGTGTGTTGGCCTATAGACGAGGAGCCAGGGTTCTCTGAGAGTAAATAAGATTGCCATAAAAAATTTCTCAAAAAATCTGTCGTATGGAATCGACTTTAAACTGTAGGTCTCGCCACTCTTCTATAAAAATGAACACACACAACATAAGTGGTGTGAGAAGCTAGGCCGTGATCCTGACCGAAGGATTGTAATGGCCAATTATGTTATGTAGTTACATAGCTATTGTATTGCTAACCTCTACGGGACTGTCACTTAAAAGGTCCTAAAATGCGAAACTTCATCTCCAAATTGTGATGAGCATTAATCGTTCTAGTTGTACCTATCACTCTCAACTTACAAGTCTTGCATTATTTTTACTACATTGTATGGCCCGTTGTCTAGTAGATAGTGTGTTAGCTTATATGACATTACCCCATGGTCAGACATATCCACGAAAAAGTCTAGGAGTAAATAAAATTGCCATGAAAAGGATTTAAAAAAAAAGCTGTCGTTCGAAATTGAATTTAAACTATCGGTCCCGTCATGTATAAAATGAACACACACACACACAACAAGAGTGGTGTGAGAAGCTAGGTCGTAACTCCTGACTGAAGGATTGTAATGATGTATGTATGGCCCGTAGTCGAATAGGTAGTGTGTTGTCTTATTAAACTAGAGTCCGTGGTTCAAATCACATTTCAGACATCGCGAAACAAGCCAAATACGAAAAAATATTTCTTCGGCTATTTCCTCTTCTGGCAAAACCGCTGAGAAAAAATACAACTGCCAAGAAAACTATCTCACAAAAATCTATCGTTCGGTGTCGACTTTAATCTGTAGGTCCGACCATTCACGGATAAAATTTACAACACAACATGGGTGGTGTGCGAAACTAGATTCAAGTCTTGGCTAAAGGATTGTAACGACCAATTAAGTATCAAGAATAATCAGGAATGAGAAAAAAATCTCAAAAACGAAATAATTTTTCTACACAATAAGACTTATTTCTGTACGAAGACTTTTGTAATGTACTGTCATATGAAAATGCAAATGCAAAAAGTAGTAGCAACGTACACAAGTAACACTTTAAAAACAAATTAAGCGAATAAGAAAAAGTGTATCAGAAAAATAGAACACAACAGAACAGAATAGAACAGAACAGAAGAGAAGAGAATAGAACAGAACAGACGAGAACTGAATTGAACTCACAAATAATGGATACAAAAGAAATTCATAATTCAGCTATTTTGTGATTGTTGTTGTTGTTGTTATTTGTTTTTTTTTTTTCATTTTCATATTGTAATTTATTAAAACAAAAACAACAACAACAAAAGAAAGAAAGAAAGAACAAATAAATAAAATTAAAAAAAAAGAAGAAATAAATTTCATACGAGACAACTTCTACACTCTTCTGCTGCAAGTACAATCAGACGATATGAATGAAGGGTGAAGCCTGTAGTTCAATTACTCTATTACGACGACAAACAGTGATGGCCAAAACTAAACAGATCTATAGGGTAGCATTGTAGAAAGTATCTAACTTAGTACATAGACTTCCACAGCTTGTGAGAAGAGTACAGGACCTTTAGAATTGAAATCCATAGGCCTTCTATCGGCTGTAAACGACTTCAGCTTATTCCACTATTTCTATATCTTCGTTGCTACCACTTCCAGCTATTGGTGTCAAATGTGACTTCGGCATTTCGACGGTTGCCTTCGAAATTTCAAGCAATTAAAATCCGATTTTTATCGAACAATGTTCTCGGCAGAATATACTCGATCCAACATCAGTTCCGTCCTTGTATCTCGATCTCAATTGGAGCCGGACCGGATTGTGCTTAGAGTTAATAGTGTTGACCTGATAATCCGCTGGATTTGTCTGCTCAGACATCGTTTTACAATGAACTTGTCGCAATGAACTACATTCCGTATAAGACAACTGACTGCACACAGCGAATGTAAATATTCTGTTTAATGTATTGTAGTATGCGCTGGAAGTTCCAAACTTGATGTATTGGTCATAGGCTTGTCGGATCCTATTAATGCCTAAAATGCCAAACTTGCTGCTGCAATATAAAGTTGAGTATTGAGTCTTGTGGTCTTGGTTTCAGGTCCATGTATACTGAGACCATAAAACTCCGATTCATCATCAATTCCCTAGTTGGGCCTCATTTTTTTTGGGTACATCCATCCTGAGACTATCATCATATAGTTCAATTGGAGCCGACTCTTCGCTTAATTGGGACTACTCGTCGTAGAAGTTTTGTAATCCTGAACTTATTGTGCACAATGCAGCAGATTCCGTTCCTATTCCCTTCTCACATTCACCTGCATTGAGGTACACTACATAAGGCAGAGTAATCTTCTTGAAGTCGTCGTAGTCTAGTGGGTAGTGTGTTGGCTTATCAGACGAAAGGCCAGGGTTCGAATCCTCGGTCAGACATCAAAAACGAAATTTGAAAGAAAATATTTCTTCGGCGACTTCCTCTCAGCAGATTTCTGGTAAAAACTCTCAAAATTGCCATGAAAAGTTTCTCAAGAATCTGTCGTTCGGAGTCGACTTTAAACTGTAGGTCCCGCCCACTCATGTATTAAATTAACACACACAACATAAGTAGTGTGAGAAGCTAGGCCGTAATCCTGACTGAAGGGTTGTAATGGCCAATTATGTATGTATGTATGAAATCTTCTTAGAATATCGGATATAATGAAGATCGCCACTCCAAAGTTAATCCTGTGATCATACCAACCTTAACAGGACAAAAACTAGCCTGTGCGTTGGCTAGAATATTTGCCAGTCGACTTTAGTAGTGAACCTTCGCAATCAACTTGTTTAACATGCCAAGGAGATTGTTTTTTTTTTTTGTTTTTGGGACTTTTATTGTTGGCTTCTCCCTTTATTCATCGCTAAGATCATTGGACGTATGAGTATCAGGCGATGTATTAACGATTCCAGGTGCTTAATTGTTCTAGAAGCATCTAGTTGCACTTTTGATTTCAGATAAAATGGAATTTTGCGATGAGTGTGTCCTGCTAGATGAAGTAGTGTTAGAGACGGTGGTTCAAACTCCTGGTTCATATATCTCACATCGGCGAAAACTCTTCTGGGAGAAAACTCTGAGAGTATAATAAAATTACCAAGAAATGTTTCTCAAAAAAATTTGTTGTTCGGAGTCACACTCACGGTGGAATTGAACACACACAACATGAACAGTATGGGAAACTAGATTGTAATCCTGATCAATGGGTTGTAATGTCATGTAGTGGTCAAAGTTACCAATACTCCGTTCCATGTTGCCTTAGAGGCTTGGCGAGACCAAAATATTACCGCTAAGTTCTTTTGTAATCTCTTACAAATCGTGACTAATGCGAGGCTCTTAGGCTCTTTGGAATACTCAGCTTTAACACGCGTTAATAGTGAAATGATTCATATCCGGTTCCGTAATATAATTTTAAAATTAACAATCTTCGGTAATAGAGTGCTTTGAGAATATACCTTCAAAGGGCGTTTTGAAACAAATGTCATATCAGCTACGTTAGTGTTTTGACCAACAGTGTTTATATACATACATACATACATACATACGTTTATACAGAATTGTGTAAATGTATATTGTTAGATTTTATTATATATTTACATACATACATACATATTTACATATGTATTTACATACAATTTGTATGTACAAAAGTAAATAAAAAAAATAATTTCTTTTTTTTTTTTGTGTGTGTGTGTGTACAGCACTGGCAATTTATTTAAATATTCACAAAACGACGTCATGGAAAAATTCATTCTTCTTCTTCTTCTTTTTTTCTTCTTTTTTTTATTTGAATTATTATTTAATTTGTTTACGCCATTATTGTTGGGAATATTTTTAAAACACGTGTCGCATAGATGGTGAAAACAACAACAACAACAACAATCAACGAAAAATACAAAATTCAAATTAAAGCGTAAAGCATTTCCGGGGAAATTTATAGAAAAAATTAAAAAAAAAAATTTTTTTTTATTATAAAACTTTTCAAATACTTACAAATTAAAAAGAAATCACAGATTTTTCCATCTTTTAAAGAATTTAGGCACTTACCTGAAAAGAGAGAAAGAGAAAAAAGTTGATTAAACATGTGGTCAGTAAAATAGGTACACCACAGTTTAAAGTATGTTTAAAGAATTTCGGCTCTATTAAATTTGTATACAGTACGGGCAGAAATTATAAAGAAAACAGGTATTTGTCGATACAAATTCGCTTCAATAAATATGAAAAAAAAAAATACAGTGTTGGCTAAAAAAATAGTGACAATTTTCTTTTTCTCAATAATCGATCATATAGTTTGATGGAATGGTTTTTTATTGCTGAAATAATTCAATTCATATATGATGGGAGGATTACAAGCCCTACATTAATATTTACGACGTCTGTTAGCTTATCTATTAATTAAAGAGATTTATTAGCTGCTGTCAGACTAAGGACTGACAAAGACACTCGTTTTATTGTAGGCGTACAATACAAGCATTTAAGTAAATCCGGAATGAAGGTAGAGTAATAAAGACACTAACTTTCATTACTTCCCTAACTGGCCATTTAAACTCCTTAGTCAGGATTACAACCTAGCTTCTCTAAGGGTGGTGTGTGTTAATTTTACGCATGAGTGTTGACTTCTGTGTTTAAATAGAAATTGAAAAGTTTTTGACAAAAAATAATTCAAAATGGCTTTAGTCATCCAACTTCCCAGTGAAACATGCTTCTTATAATCTAATCATGATCCAAAACTAGGATCATGAGCCGCAAAACAAATGGAATTTTCAATTTAAAAGCAACGGACGGTTTCGCAATCAGGAAAATTGCTGAAATCCCTTTCAAAATTAAAGTCTTTCATATGATCTGCTTAAAGAAAATAATTACAGGAAGAAGCTGTGAAACAGCTTACCGTTCTCACAAACTTTTAATTCGGATCTCTAAGCTAAGTCTGTTCTAGTCATCACATAACCTGTAAAAAGATCCCCTAAGGACTCTACATTAAAGAAAAAGTCATGCGAAAACTGTTCTTATAAGCCGGAAGGTCCATAAAAGATAAATCTTCTCCATAAACTCAATATACGAAAAAAAATAAAGTTTGCCAAGCAACTTGTGTGTCCTCATATCAGGAATAACTCCAAAATAGATCTCTATTAGATAGTATTGCTATATCACGTCTCTTGTACCTCCTATCCAAGTTAAATTGAGTCTGTCGTTCGATGGCGTACATCTACACTTGGAAGATGCCTTCGAGTTTCCCTCAGGGGGTCTTAATATTTCATTCCAGTACCACAAACACCTGCTTCTGTTCCAAGGTTCGTTCTTTACTTATCTGCATACAACAAAATACACCCTCATTGAAGAGGGTATGCAACTTCAAGATTACTTTATTCATTTTTATTACAAAGTCTGTTTGCAAACAGTAGACTATGATTCTATCTACTGGTTTTGTCTGGAATGCGACAGTTAAGGAGAGCGCTATTCAACAAATTGATTTCTTAGGTCACAACCCCCCTAATTAATTTCATATTAGACTTGCATTCCATCAAGCTTACAATAATTTCTAAAGTTTTGTTCTTTACTACCATGTGCGGCGGGTTCAAATCTAACAGAGCAAACGCCACTGTAGTACAGATTCTCATTGCCCCTGTTATACCTGCACATGCTAATCTGTGTAACTAGTCGAACTACAATTGAGCAGTTTTCAGATTCGTTCTGTCTGCCCAGACAATTGCCCAATAGGTTACAATTGGTCGTGGTATACATTCCAAGCATAATTACCAGGATCTCCCTGCAAAAATTCTGCCTACCATTATGACATGTCTGGTTTTTCCTGAGATGCCAAGTGAGCCTACTAAACAGGGTAAATCCCTTCGATTCTACTCTCCACACATACTAACCCGTAGGACGTCAAAGAAATTGTTTTTTGAGTGTTTATAAAATTTTAGCTGTCAGTGTAGTATGAACTGAAGTAATAAATGCAAGTACAACAACAACAACAACAACAACAACAACAACAATAGCAACAAAATCAAGAACTGTAAAGAATTTTTTTTCTCATTTTTGTTTTTAATTCTTTATTATTTATTCTCTACACTATTCTCCATCTTATATGCATAGAGTACTTGTTGTTGTTGTTATTATTTCTTGAATAATTTTTTTTCTTCATATTTCGTATTCATATTGAATGAATTGGAGACCAATTTTAACTTGTCAACACTGGTTGTGAAGAAATTGAAACAAAAAGAAAAAAAATGTGACAACATTGCACCATTTTAAGTAGAATATGTAGTTTAAATACACACATGCACACATGCACACACATGTAAACTCTATGAGATGTAGTACGGTACGAGTATTTATTAAAAAAAAAAAAAAAAAAAAAAAAAAAAAAAAGTTATTTTTCTGTTCCTTTTTCCATCATCTTATTTTGTGTCTCTTGTTTGTATTCTTTGGATTGTTTTTCTTTTCAATTTTTTTTTGTTGTTGTTGTTGTTTATATTTTATCTTCATCATTGTCGTTATTGTTTTTGTTTTTCTTCTGCGTCTTCGTCTTCGTCTTATTTTTCGTCTTCTTAGTTTATATGGCCTTTTATGTTTTATTCTATTTTTTTCGTGTTTTCCATTTTCTTTGCTTTTGATTGTTGTTGTTGTTGTTGTTTTCATTATTTTTTCCTTTTTTGTTTTTCATCATTCTTTTAGCCACCAAACATATTAAGTCGCTGCTGATGTTGTTGTTGTTGTTGGATTTTTATGTGATTCAATGTAAAATTATTTAATTGTAATATTTGTTGTTGTTGTCGTTGTTGTTGTTGTTATTACTATTGTATATATGAATGTCTCAGCGAAATTTGGCAACATGGCAAGAAATTTTAATATGAAAGAAATTAAAAATAAAATAAAAAAACAAACAATAACGCTATTTACTGTTGTTGTTGTTGTCTTTGTTTACTGACATTTTTTTATCTCTAACCAAAACAATAATAACAACAACAACGAAACAATTTCAAAAAAATAAGCAACAACAACAATATAAAAGCCTTTCACAAAAAAAATTATTTCAACAGCAGAGCGTCATACTAAAAATTTCGTATTGCAAGCCAAGACTCTCTCTCTTAAAATTCAATTAAAAAACCAACACTCTCTTGCGCTGTTTGTAGAACCTTCTAGTCACAGGTAGAAGAACGAACTTTATAGCCTTTTAATTAAGAATTCCTTGAACTCCGTTCACAAAAAAAACTTTGGCAGCACTTTTCTTTGCCTTCTTAAGTAATATTTCGGTTTTATGTTCATAAAACTTTTCTTTTTCTTATAAAACTAATCATGCTAGGATTACTTACTTACTGAACTTAAATGGTCATTATAAAGCCAGGCCATTAGCCAGGCTTACAACCTAACTTATCGCGTTCATTTATCCAGATCACCTATTGCTTAGTCTCAGACTCCCAACTGCCGGACAATGGCAGAAAAACAGTTTTCAGGAAGTCACCGTGGTAC
The DNA here is from genome assembly GCA_005959815.1 of Sarcophaga bullata. Classification (NCBI taxonomy): domain Eukaryota; kingdom Metazoa; phylum Arthropoda; class Insecta; order Diptera; family Sarcophagidae; genus Sarcophaga; species Sarcophaga bullata. Next base: position 279,787 of record QOCX01000222.1, read on the forward strand.
CATGTTGGTATATTAGACATGAGGTCACGGTTCAAACCCCAGGCCAGACATCAAAACGAAAATGTGAAAAAATATTTCTTTGACGACATTCTCTCAGGAGATTTCTGTCAAAAACTCTTTTTTAAATAAGATTGCCGTGAAAAAGTTTCCTTCAAAAATCTGTAGTTCGGTAGAGGTCCTGCCACTCAGGTATAAAATTAACACGCACACAACATACATAAGTGAAGTGAGAAAATAAGTTGTAATCCTGAGTGAATCCTTTTTCTAGATTCTCTGAGTTTATATTACAACTTTCAAGTAAAGTCTCACTGACTTTACATTTTTTGTACAAAGTATCTCTACAGGGAAATGCTGATCACAATGTATGTCTCAGATATGCTCGACGTTCATTAACAATCTTAAATAAGGCGTATATTAACGCTAGATATACTGCCGGCAGTCTTTATGGCCACTAGATTAGATTTTGTCGTGTAATCTGAATCCTCCAGAGAGTAATTGGATGACGTTCTGTCAGAGATTTAAGCCATTATGAGAATAGAACACCTTCCCTGTATTATCGTTATAAGACCAGAACTGAAAGTTGGTTCAGGTATCGGTCGCTTAGTCAGTTGGAAGGTACAGATTAAGTATACCCAAAATTCTAGCATGAGAATAGCTTCTAAGCTTCCATGCTCTTCTCATTGCTGCGTATGCAGTCGTTTGTTTAGCCAACCCTCCTGCTTGTAAACACTGACTTAGATGATATGGGTTTCAGACCATTATTGTTGCCACCATCCTCTTCAGTTGCATTTTGGAGGCATTTCTGTTGCTTGGCTGGCAACTCGATTTTATTTACAAGACTTTCCTTATTATTTTGCTTTGTAGTCAGGGAAAACCTATCGGCCAAAAGGCGATTTATGAACTCTAGGAAATTGCAGCGTTATCGGAAATCTTGCCATCCATTACCCATGTGGCGGCTTAACAATGTCATTAAGGTGGCGTTTTCTCTATTGCGAGGCTAATGAGTGATATTCCACATTTTACTACGCACCTGAAGCAAACTAATCGATTTCCCTAAAGTTGTGATGTTGCAGACACAAGAGTGATGCTACCAACACTTTCTGCCAACACTTTTGGCAATCTTGGGAAAATCTGTTCTCAGTTAAGTGGCCATTTCGTAGGAACTACGAAGTATGTGTTAAGCTTGACTTAACATTAACTTTCCATAAGACTCGTGTGTATTTGTATTGGAAGTTAGCTTTTGCATTAAACAAGCATTACAACGGAGACAATGCTGCGGAATAAAGTTGGAAAAATTTTCCTAAGGGCCAGACCTAACCCAAGGTTTTCAAATTATTAAAAAAACGAACACACTTTGAATTTTGATTTGCTGAATTGCAATTCGTTCGCTAACAACTGCCAGTCTTGCCATGTAGTAAGTAAGTAAGCCATTTAATGCGGTTTTTGTTTTTTTTTTTAATCAAAAGATTACAATAAGAAAAAAAAAATTAGAAATAGATGTACATATGTATGTATTATGTAAGTAAGTATGTAAAAAAAAGTGTAACCTGTATGGTGAGAGCAGCAAAAAAAAACCGAAAACAATCTACATGAGTCATTGAGTATGTATTCACTTACAATCGTACGATAATAAAAGCAAACAAAAAAAAAACAACAAAAAAGTATTTGTTTATGGTACATATTATATACATTATATACTTTGTAAATACATACATAAATAAATATGTGAACATGTATGTATGTATGTATGTATGCATGTAAATGGGTAAAAGAAAGATATCGTGAAGGTAGGGGGTATACGAAAAACGCTAACACATACAGGAGAGGAGATAAAAATGCAAATAAAAAAAGCAACAAATTAAGTATGTACTCGCAGCATATATATGCACATACATACACAGTATGCATACATACATCCATTGGTATATAATACATTAATACATACGTACATACATAGCCACATATAGCTATGGATGTACAACAACCAAAATAATGCAAAAAAAAAGAAGCAAAATAGACAGCCACAAGATATTTTTTGTTGTTTTTCTTTCTTTTTTTTTTATGAAAAAGTATAAAAAAAATCAACAAAAAACAGTGAAAAAAAATTTTTTTTTTTTTTTAGAGTACAAGTAACGAGAAAAAAGCACAAAAAAACGCTGAAAAAAATTTTGCAAAAAAATAAAAAGAAAAAAAGATGAGGAGAAAAGTGGCTTAAACATTCATATTCATTTTTATACATAAGCCTGCATTGCCCACCCATCACCCATTGGGGAGGCTGGCTACTCACAACTATTTTACTCAACCAGGCGAATTCAGTTGAGAGACAAACTCTCAATCTCACACTCCTAAGCCAACAAGAAAAAATGAACTTCTATTCAAACGAATGCATTCACACTCTCTCTCTCTCTCTCTATCTCTCTCTCTCTCTCTCCCTCTTGCACTCAGTGTCACTTTTTCCCAACAACACTGCAATGCCAATGAAATTTCTAAATAAAAACGAAAACAAGAAAGAAATTTTTAGAAAAACGTACATATTCATACATAGACAATGACAGAAACAACGTCACGTTTGTTTGTCTAACTAACCAAACGTCAAAACAACGCAGAACACATTAACAGTCCCACATAAAGATTTGGTAAACAATTTGTTGTTAAAAGAACAGCACTTGCATGCTAAATAGCAACAGCAAACAGTATACGAAACTATCCTAAAATCCGCCACTCATTGGCTTGCAGTGATACTATAAGCCGATAACCAATCCGAGTGTCAAACTATGTCTATCGGACTTAGCCGTGACAAACCTGATAGCTGTCGTTTATCGCTCAGCGCCTTGACATACATAGGTCTGCATATTGCGAATAATGATCTCTTGAACACCGAGGTATCACTGCAAACGTCAAAATTTTTCAACTTTTTTTTTTATCATAATAATCTTAATCGACCCACTGTGCAAGTAATTGAAAAGATTTTAATGATTTTTTAAGGAGAGCACTGAAAGCATTGGAAATGTTTTCAGGCACGACTGCATTCATATAAAGTCAAGGCCACACAATAATTAAGGCCCAGAAGTCCCAGTCTATTGTGACAAAAGAACTCTATGCCGACTCTAGTAATGCAATTACCTAAGATATCTACGTTTTGGAGTCCCAAAAAGAATTACCTTTCATTGAAGAGACATACTTCGGAGGCGTACATCGTTTCGTAAGAGGTTAATTTGGAAATCTATACTTGGCGAAAGGGAAGCTGTTGAAGACTCTTTTCAAGTTAAATGGGTTCTCTCTCGACTGTCTAAACCCTGCTGGGTAATGACAAATGAAAGAGATTTCCTTTATACATTAGCCAATCCGGCAGTAACCTGGAGAAAGAAACCGGCCAACCGGAAACTGGGCTTTGCAAAGGCAATTGTACGGAATAAGAATTGCTTCTGGGTCAATATGTGGACTCAGTAATGAGAAAAACGCAGGGAGTGATTCTTATAAACACCGAACATCATAACGAATTATGTCGGGATAACAGAATTGAGGAAGACATTTTGGGTATCCTTTTTAACCGAACGTCATCCAGAATTATGTCAGGACAATAGAATTGAAAGAGACATTATAGGGGAGACATTAGATCGAATTGATTGCAGCACTCGATCGCTAGAATAATATGCTGATACTTTCCACTTTTTTTTATGCAAATGATGTGACAGTGACGCAATAAAAAGTATTTAAAACTGTCAATTGGTGGTGGCACGTTCTTGTGGTAGAATAATTGACAACCCTGTAAAAAAAAAACAGGGTGTTTCCCTGAATCAAGACGTAAATATTTAAAGGAACGCAAATAAAATAAGAAAAAAACAACAAACATGTGAGGCATATAAACCGAATGACTGACTCATGCTGCTGGTCCGGCTGATAGCGAATGTTAAACGATATTTAACGAGTAGTTTTCCACCACCATCAATAACAACAACAACAATTATACGAAATTAATTAAAAACACACAAAATTCAAGAATTTTTAGCAGCAGTTCAAACGCAATTGACATTTCAAGACCTTGTCAATGACGAAACGAGCTAAGAAAACCCAGGTAGACGGAGAAGAACTTCAACAAAAACAAACTGAAAAAAAGCATGAGGAGGAATATTAAGGATCAGAGGAAGGGAAGAAAAGAAAATAATAATAATTTGCGTATGTTTTCGAAAACAGAAACCGAAACACAAAAACGGAATTTAATTGCAACCCTTAAAGCAATTTTAAGAAAAAAAAAAGAAAAAAAGAAGGAAAGGAAACATGGACTTTGCAGAAGAGGGTTTAAGTGGCAAAAAATATTGAATTTCAATAATACGAACATGAAATCAAAAAGGAAGCATTGAAATGTTAAATAAGAAAGAGAGCAAGAGCAAACAAGTAATAATTACGCATTAAGATAATTTACAAACAAACAAACAAACAAAGACGACTCAGATGATGAGCAGCAACGACAGAAAAAGAAAAAAATTATGTTTTAAAATAGAAACTAGAATAGAAAACAATAGAATTACGATAGAATGGAAATGAATGGCATGGAAATGAATGAAAAGAAAACAAAAATTATGAGAAGTGAAGTGAAAAATCAGTCGGTAATAGTTTCAAAAGAAATTTCACACAACAAACACACACATAGAGAGAGAGAGAAAGAGAGAGAGGCAGAGGCAGCGAGATATTGGGGAAGTATGTGTCTTATTAACAAGATGCGGAATTCCATGTAATTTAAATACACAATTTACGCTTTAATACCCTGCCATTAGACACCATTTCCATAAAAATAATTTCGAAAAACCTATGCAAAGCCTACAACTTTAGCTGATCTGGCTCATACATAAACAAGGATTTCTTTTTCAACTGTGTTTTGTATCTTTAGGTTGCATATGGAAATGTCACAAAGCCCATCTAACCTATCTTCTTATTGTTGTTTTCCTAGCTTTCGAGCATATTCATATCCCGCATATTTACTGACCAAGTTCTTTTAGTTTAGCAGCGGATTGTTCTACTGTAATAGGTTCTAGTATAGCAGGGTTGCCATTCATAATTTTTTGTATATTTTTTTTTACACACGGTAAACAACCAGGGAGTGACAGTTTCATTGTTAAAGTGAATTGGTTTGGAAACTAGAAGAATAGGTTATGTTTTGCAGGAGACACTAAAGACTTACAGGAAGATCGGCTTCACATATACGAATTGTTTGGCTTCGTAAATCGTCCACGAACAAATTTCCTCTTCGAAAAAAAGTGTTCAACATTAAAATAGGCTATTTGACTCTATCTGACCTATCTCATGATGACCATGTCTCTAAGCCAACACACTACCTTCTAGACAAGGGCAACTCCAGAGCGTGCATTATATTCCGCAAAAAAACTCTTTGTCGTGAATTTTAGATTGTTGACGTCTTTGATCAACATTTCTTTGATCACTTTTAACGTAGAGCACTATAGATGGATGCTTATGAATGTCGTTTGGCTGGAGTTTGAACTGGATGGAGCCATTTGTAGGGCAGTTTATGCCACATTGGATTTTCTGCACGAGCGATTTGAGTTCCTGCTTATCTCAAGTGGAGAAGATGTAATGAGGCCACTGAGATCGTCCAATTTGTCGCCATTAGACTTTTTTTTATAGGGTTTTCTCAAGACGCCGGTAAGCCACAAATCATAAGGGTCTTCAAAACCAATATAACTTGTCCCATCGGTTAAATCCAGCTTGATTTATGTGCCACAGTTATAGAAAATTGAGAATTTCGATTAAGAACTGCCGAAAGAAGCCCTGTATACATAATGTCATCAAACGAATAAAAAAAATTCATAATATCTCACACACACACACACCCAGTATTATTTTAATTTAAAGATTGGACGATATTAAGCCAATTTACTGGATGATACTGCGTAAGATTACAATGAAATTGAAGATATTCCATTAACATCCTATTTTTGTGTGGGATTTACTTAATTTTACTTTGGTAAACACACGCTTTTTTTTAACGAATCTGTTTTGGAAATGGTGTAATATAAAATCCAAGATGGTTAGCCCCTTCTCATTGACATAACCTTGAAAAATATCAGAAAAATACATTGTATAAGGAATATAATATAAAAATAATACCTAAGGTTAAGGGTTGCACAGGCCATTCAAATGATGAAAAAAAAATTCAAATTAAAAGATTAACAAACCCAAGTTATCACATCATCCAACTAACCAAAGATAGATGATTGGCTGACAGATGGAAATTCAAGACAAATGAGGGTGACAATTGAAATGAACAAAAGTATGTAAAGGATTATGAATCATCATTAAAATAAAATCAACAATTTCAAAAAAATATTTTCAAATTAAAAAAGAGCGTTTCATAATCATAAAAAATTATTCTCGGGTGGCAACCCTTAGCTTCGATCTTATTTCCTCAATTTTCATGAGAAGAATGTTCAAGTCTTCTTATTAAAAATTAAATTAGATTCCTAAATTATTAATTAATTCACCAAAAACTTACATTAAAATCCTTATAGTAGACATAATAAACGGCTCCGGATGCATGATTTAAATCGGTTTTCAAATCGTTACTGCAATTATAATCACCTTCGTAGCGATAGTAAAAGTTCTCTTGATGCGGTGGCACTGGCAATTTCGTTGTATGTTGTGATGACCAGTACGACCAATTTTGCATTGCCACAAGTCTTGAACGATTGTTGTTGGTTGAGTGATGCCAATGGACCGTTAGTCAAACAGTCAAACAGCTTTCAATATGAATCGCACAAAATGAATCACTTTTTTTTTTGAATACTAAGCACTCGATTTATAAATAATTTCCTACGTAAAGCGGTTTTAAGATGCTTGATTTCCTTTGTAACAATATCAGCGTATTTTAATTGTTTTTTAATGTGTGATAATTTATTAAACAATTCGTAATATTTTGGAACAATTTAACTACAGTTATGTACAAATGTCTTTAAAATCCTTGTTTTAATCAAGAGTGCAGCTCTACTGCCTAAACAAAGACGACTCTTTAAATGAGTTTTGAAGAACTAAGTAAGAAATGTTGTGATTAAAAGGAATCTTAGAGAAGACATAGCTAGTTTAAGATAATTTGGATAAAATCCGTATTATTAGATCGTAAAGATTTTTGGTACTTCCATTATTATTATTGTGGTACGACTGTGGGATCTATTGTAGTCTCTTCAAACATTACAGGGTATCTCCTTAATGTCTCCACCAAGTCTAATGCCTTGAAAAATTGCAGAATGCTGCTCATTGTCTACAAAAACAATTCCCTGTCTAGCACCTGACACTCAGGTGTTTTTTTCTGAGCTGCATTAATGCCACACAAATTCTATGAACATGCTACGATGATTCATTCTCCTCATTACAGAATCTACATGTGGGCCTCGAGTCTATCACCACCACCCTCAGTCTCCAGTATTCTGTCAAATCGGTTACCAACCTCAGATTCGTTTTTGATAATCTGATGCATGACTCAGATCTCTTCTCATTGTAATTGGTTTGAAAAGAGTCTTCACCGCTCTTTATCCGTCATTTCGTTGAGTATAATTTTCCAAAGATTTGCCGCTATTCTACAAAAGAATTCTAGCGTTACTAATAGCATGGAAACTCCTAGCATACTTGTTTGCTTGCTCATTACCGAGAATGCCTACATAACCTAGAATCCAAAACAGGGTAACCCTAATATCCCTACCTTGCCGATCCACTTTCCCGAGACAATCCTATACTGTTTACGATTTAACGTCATAACAAGCGATTGCTTGAATGGGGGCCCGACTGTCAGATAGTGTTGATATGCCCTGGCTTTTGTACCTCCCATCGAACATGATTCAACATGCCTTTCGAGGACACGGTCTTCCGCTTGGAAGATATTTGCAAAATATTTTATTTTAAAACGAAAATTTCCTGCTGCTGTTCCAAGATCCGCTCATAACGCATCGATATACCACAAAATAATTCCTCTTTTTAGGAAATAAGTAGCCTACATAGTACTCGATTCCATTTTGTTATTAAGTCTCCTTTGAAAGCACTTTTCAAGTAACAAATGTATCTGACACTGGTGCTTTCTAGGAGATAGAGCTAAGGAGGTAACTGTCAGCCAATCGATCACTCTAATGAATTTCATATTCAACTTGTCTCCCATCAACCTAACCATACGCTCCAAAGGTACGATACACTATGATCTGCAGCGTATTTAAATCCAGTAGAGCTTCTAATGGCCCTTGTTACACCTGCACATGCTAATCTCCGTATCTAGTCCAACTCCACTTGGTCTAACATCCTACGCACAATTTCTAGGGTATATACCCACAAATTCCCTGCAAGCCTTCTGCATCCCATAGATATTGTTGGGATATGTATGCCAGAAGTTATAATTGAAGGGCTAAATGGGCATTATCTCCATTACAATGGCTCTTATATGGTTCTGAAAGAACCCACATGAAGTTATGCTTTTAAAGATGGCGGCCAATATAACCTAACCAAACAGATCACAATGGCAGATTTACCCGTCTTTCGAATTTAGAAGGAAAATTATCTGTTCTAGCAATACCAGCAACACCATTTGATCTAACAACAACAACAACAACTAAGTGTGTGTCTGTCCATCTGTCTGGCTGTGTATCTGTTTAGATAAAGGCGTTTATTGCTCGAACATACGAACGAACTTATTTTTATCTGCCGTAATGGAAGGAAAAAAAATAGTGAAAGAAGAAAGAAAAGAAGCAAAAACAAAAAAAAACAAACCATTGTACGTGACTTTTTCAAAAATCTCTTATCGAATGTTGTTGTTGTTGTTGTTGTTATTGTTGTTGCTAATTTATTGTTATTTTTTTATTTTTATTTTTTATTTTTTATTTCATTTTCAATTCTATTTTATTCTCTTGTATTCTCGTCTTCTTCAATTATTAAGAATTTTAGTTTTCCAATAAAATATTATCGCTCACAGTCAGTCGTTATTATTCCCTACCCCCACCCTCCCTCTTACACCATCGCCCCTGCCTGCCTCTTCCCATGAAATAAAACACGTCAACTGAATTCTTAGAACTTTTTTTTCATTCGATTGGATATGAATAATAATAGACAGACAATGACGATCATCATCATTATCATGATCGTTTACTATGGCCATGGGGAAAGGGGGAAAGGGGGAAAGGGGAGAGAGAGAGAATGAGAGGGTGTCATGCTATTTAATATTTTCCAATTATAACGCAAATAGATAGACAGACAATGACCATAAAAGTCGATCATTTTTATTAGTTTTTTGACACTTAAATTTGCATCAGGAAATATGCAAGCGACAGTTAGATTTGCGACTAGGTTCTGTTCAAAAAAAAAATCTTTAGAAAAAATCGTTAGAAAAAAATTAACCTGAACGTGATATTTATTGTAAATAACATTTACTAACGCATTTTTGAGAAACTTAAGGCAGATAACTTATCGAGGACATACTCCATATAACGCAGGCACATAGATCTTGTGCTCAGTTTCATTGATTCTCCTAATGAAACTGGGAGAAATCTTTCTGATCAGAAAAGATTGAAGCAAGAAAATGAAAGGACTACGCTATGTCTTACGTATCTTACTGGTGAAAGCAAAATGTTCTATGGCCTGGAAACCGGAATAATTGAGCCCAGAAACAAAAAACAAATCAATCACCCCGAGGAAGAACTTTCCAATTTTTCAAGTGATAAAAAAAAAGTGGAAATCTTATGCAAAATAAGGCAGACAATTTGGACTCAAGTGTCTTTGCAGTTACACATTTACGCACTACACTCGACAAACGAGCTTTACAGACCATTTTGATATGCTTGACAGGACATGCACTACAATAATGCCATAAGAGAACTTCAATGCCAAAAAGGAGGCTTTCGTTAAACCACTCCATCTTCAGCCTACTACAGGAGAGTCTGTACAAAGTGGAGATGAGAAAATACTGCCTCCGAAAATCTGTCGTTCTGAGGAGGTCATGGCTAAAATCGACGCCTACAATATGTTTGTTGTGAGAAGCTAGATTCTTAATGACAATTTTTTTTTTTTTTTTTTTTTTTTTTTTTTTTTTTTTTTTTTTTTTTTTTTTTTTTNTTTCATAGCAATTTTTATTTCCCCAGAAATCTGCTAAGAGGAAGTCGCCTACGAAATATTTTTTTTTTATATTTCGTTCTGATCGCGATGTCTGAACAGGGGTTTGAACCGTGGTCTCACATCACTACCTACTAGACTACGGCGACTTCACTAGTAGATTCATTTTGCTTTGCAAAAAACCACTTCCGAAGGACCACTCTTGCCTAACATAAGCATCAATAGAATGTGACTTAGTTCAAGTGGCATACACTATACATAGAGGATACAAGCTACTATGCACATATACATCTACAGAGGAATAAGCCTCATTGCAATACCTTTAGAATACGAGGAAATGGTATTTAAGGTCCCTAATGTCAGAATTTCAATTAAAATGCAAAATGATTCAGGAATTTTATTAAATCATCAGCAATTTTGTGAATTCGTGTCATTAAAAATGTTTCTGACTTTGAAATTTATTCGAATTTTTAATTATTTTTCTTTAAATCACATGATTTCGTTTGACGATCGACGATCGTTGGTCATTGTTTTTTGATGAAAAATGATTCATTATCGCATTGTCATGATGATGATAATGATGATGGTGATGATGATGGTGATGATGATGATATGATCATTTGTATTGAGAATTCAACATAAAAAAATGAAAATTATTTTTAAATTTGTTGAATTTTTTTTTTATTTTTATTTTAAATTAATTTCATTAGATTTTTTTTTATTTTGCAAACAACATTTTTGTCATTATTTGTCATTTTAAACAGAAAAAAATCGGCTAAAAAATCTTTTTTTGTTAATCACGGCGCCACAATAAGAAAAATTGTTGACATTATGTTTGCGGTTATGACGACACGACATAGATGCTGAGGAGTGTTGGCATTAAAAACTGATCCACACTTTTCCTAACGTTGCAGTATGGAAAATACAAATCAATTTCGAATAAGAAGTCATCAGCTTGTGTTTCATTTTTCAATTGCCAAGTAGTGATTCCATGTAACAATACGCGATTTTCGTAAGCAAGTACCTTCATTTGCCTTGAAAACATTTTTTAAGGAGGGGGGACTGTCTCCAAAAATCGCTTACTTTTACGTAATACACGTCTGCCACATAAGGCACAACCGTTTGCGGCTGATTAGCAAATGCATTGCAGGCAGAATGTTACTGGAACTGTCTTCCTTCAAAACTCTTTTCTGTTACTTAAAATTATAAATTGCAATTCAATGCACTGCATGAATAGGAGCCATCCCCTGAGTGTTAGGCTTTATTAAAAATTGTTTGGAACAAGGAACGTGCTTACTCTGATCTAATCAACAAAGTTAATTTCACTTTGTAGTGTGTTTCGTAACTACGATCTTATCATTCTTAGTATTGCTGATGTGAGATGCTCTGACTCAGCCAATTAGACCCAGGTTTTTGAAAATCTGCTGGTAATTAAATACGAAAATAGAGTTGGAATTAAAGCACTTCGGACACATGCGAGAAATATTTCCATTTCCAAAGGGTCATTGAATCTGAACAAAAAGAGCAATTCCGCAGAAGCCTTGCAATAGTATTAAGAATATAAGAAGGAACGAGGGCAGAGAGAGACTTAAAACCTCAGTTCTTGTTCTTAACACAATTCTGAGAGTAACTAATTGTTATAAACAAGCTTCTCAATTCGAAGTCGATGTTGAACTTTAGGTTCCATCACTCGAGAGTCAGAGGAAAATAACTTACACTATATGGCTTGTGTGAGAAGATAGTTTGTAAGTCTGACTTAAGGTTTGTAATGACCAACTAAGTAAGTATCAATGCTTACTTTATAAGTATCTCCCGATAAAGTTTTCAAATTTTTCCATTAAGATATGGACCCCGGAAACCAAATCGTTTACAGTTTACTGCCTTTAAAAACCATTTACACACTAGACAATTGAGAACACTATGCCATACTAACTATAAGAACAAAAAAGATTTTGTCACTTGAAATTCTTAAATTTTGTTCACTTGTTGTCACTTGATTCACACTCGTATTAAAAATTTTAAACTATTATTGTCCTTTAATATGCTTTGCACACAAAAACTCTTTTATTTCATTTGCGTTTAAATAGTTCACTAATTAGTCATTCATACGCTTTAACGTCGTACGCCTGTATTGTGTTTTTACAGTAATATTAATAATTTCCCACATATATATGTGTGTGTGTGTCTTGTTTACATTGTAGTATGACAGTATGACGCATTAAAATTGTAATTAAAACCGAACCGAATCGCAACAAAAATTATTCGTGTTTGTCAATAGAAATAAAGACCAAAACAGGGCTACACTTTAAAAAAAAACACACACACACACACCTACACACACTGACTAGTAAAAGGAAAAACAATATGAAAAAAAAAATAAAATGAAAAAAAATAATATTAAGAGAGCGAGACAGAGAGAGAGAGAGTAAAAAAAGTAAAGAGATTGGCAGGAATACAATACGGGCAACAGCAAAACTTTGTTTACAAATTAAAGAAGAATTTTTCACCACTATAAACACACACACAGACACATATATATAAATATATGGATGTATGTACATACACCTACAAACAAACACACACACACACAGGCACATACACGACTTTGAAATACAGTTGGTTATGGGATTTTGTTTTTTGTTGGTTTTTTTTATTAAATTTTTCTTTTCTTTTCTTTTTTATTTTTGCGTTCGTTGATTAAACTCAAGATGGAAAATATGAATTTCGTACGTTACCGTTTCAGTTGCGCATGAAAAACGCGACTGATGTATGGATGCGCTTTTACAAGAGCACAAAACCAAGGCAAATGCCAAAAACTCGGCTAGAGATATAGTACAACAACAACAACAGCAACAATAACAGCAAACACTAGCAGCATGTTATAAACGAACTAGTGATACAAGTAATACAACAATAACGAATAAAAAACAAAAACAGCAAAAAAAAAAATACACACTCTACGGCAACAATAAGTGGCAACAAACAACAAACCAACCAAATTCACAATTGCATGCATTTTTTTTCTCAATACAACAAACAATGCCACTCATTGCAATAAAAACAAAAACAAAAACAGAAACAGAAACAAAATACTGACATTAAGACGAACATTATCATCATTATTATCATCATCATCATTATTATTGGCGTCGTTATTAATACCAGCAACAATATCGTGGCATATTGCCTTCTTCGTTGTCGCTGTCGTTAACTTTGTGTCACCATTGCTGTGTGTTCGGTTTCTAACAAAAATCAAGTCGCTTACTGACTCTGACTCGGACTCTGTTCAAATGATGGTGTCACTGTGTTACCACCCCACCACTCACTCTCTCTCTCTCTCTCACGCTCTTTGTCACTCATTTAAAGTCCTTTTATTTCATTCGTATATAACAACAGAGTTTTTTCTTTTTCTTTCTTTCACTTGCAATTGTTAGGTTATGAGCTGCTTAAAAGCTTCTTAGCAAATGTACAGAATTACTTACACATACTGTTTACATAACGAGTTGTGTACGTGTGTGTGTGTGTGTGTGTAGAAGTGTGTTTATGTGTTTTCAATATCGTATGCCATACAACAATGAACAAGTCTTATTCTTCTTCTTCTTCCTCTTCTTCTTCTTATTTAATTTTAAAAACCAAATAATATTCAAGAACAACTCGATATAAACAAATATTTCATGCATATACTCTCACACTCTCTGTCTCTTCCATCATACAGCTCGTGTTACTACTACAGTACTTATCCCTTTAAGACTTGTTCTTTATAACTTTCAACCCCCCCACTTCTACTCTAACACCCACTCTCTATACAATTGCTTCTCAATATGAGTATGAAACTGAAACAGCACAGGTTATTTTGAGCAAAACACAGTGTGTGAAATGTGCCTTCCATTAATACTTTCTTCCTCCCTCCTTCTCTCTCTCTCTCTCTTCCTTATATCATCATCAAAACCGAACTCCTTCCATTACTCTCACATTCATGTTTCTAAGTGCGTAAAAACAGTGATGCAATCTCTTGTTATTACAAACACGTCAGAATGTATTTTAAAAGCAAGTGAACATTAAAATAAATTTAAAAATTAAAAAAAAAAACAAAATAAACGTCAATTGATTTTAATTTAATACTAAAATTATAAACAAAAAAGAAAATTGTGTTAAAAAAAAGAAAACAATTTCGGTTTTAAACTTCATGCTATAAACACAATGAACGCGTCAAGTGCTGCTTAAGAAACTGTTAAAAATAGAACTCATGTGTGTGTAAATCTGGAAATGCTTATTTTAAACCCAGTGCGTAAACAAGCGTCAATGCTGCTGCTGTGCTCATCAGCTAATTTCTATTTTTGTTAGCAGCAAAGTATGGCTTAGTGCTGTCAATATAATAAAATACATGACGTATAGGTTTTGAAGTCGCCGTAGTCTAGTAGGTAGTGCGTTGGCTTATTAGACGAAAGGCCAGGGTTCGAATCCCCGGTCAGACATCAAAAACAAAATATGAAAAAATATTTCTTCTGCGGCTTCCTCTTCCTCTTTCTGGCAAAAACTCTGAGAGTAAATAAAATTGCCATGAAAAGTTTCTCAAAAAAAACTGTCCTTCGGAGTCGACTTTAAACTGTAGGTCCCGCCACTCATGTATAAAATTAACACACACAACATAAGTGGTGTGAGAAGCTAGGCCGTAATCCTGACTGAAGGGTTGTAATGGCCAATTAAGAATGTATAGGTTTTTTAAAACACAGTACATACAATATGACACTGATAAAGAAGTTATTAACAATTCACTTTTAATAATTTTACTTTGACTTTGACGCTGCCGCCTTTAAAATAATAAATGCGCGTTTTACTTGACTAAGGCAACAATTGTTATAAATTTCATCACACTATTTGTAGCGTCGATTGTGTTTCTAGCTTCACTCTTTAGGAAGACATTATTAAAATCTCATTAGTCTGTAATGCTGCATGTGTGGTGGAATTGACAGGGAATTGTTCAAATTCTAATTTCTACTGCCAACAATTACTGAGGCTGAGCATAGAAATTCAATTAAAACAACAAGAAGTTACCTCTTGGTTTAGTTTCATCATGGCACCTCAAGACCACACACAGTTTTCGTAACCTAGTAGAAAAAGAGAGCTTCGCTGAGAAATTCTAGTGCATGCCTATGCCTAGAAAATCTGAATCGTAGGATAAAAAAGAATATCGTTTACTGGGTCTAGTGGGAATTCACGGCAATGAGAATGCAGACGAGCTTACGAGGAGGATAGCTTTCATGCCGCTGTGAAACCATTCTGTAGATTGGAAGCGGATGTTTGGAAATAGATGATCACCAAAAGGGAAGTTAAAAAGGTGAAGGTTTTTCTCAAACCAACTCAGAGTTATGAATCGGACTACTCAGGAATAAACTAAAGTTGGCAACCGGTCTCTTGACACAGTACCGTGGACTCAGAATACACTCATTCCGACATGCAGATTCTGTGAAGATGAGAATAAATCTTCTTAACACATTCTTGGAATCTGTGGTGCATAAATGCATTGCAGTAAGGAACCCTTGGTCGCATTTTAAGTGCTAGGCAGATAATTGTCATTGCTGACATCGAACAGTCAAGGCAATAGGTTTGGGTGGAGATAGATGGAGAGTACAATGAATAGAATGGTAGCAATACTAAGGCACCTCTTCACAACAATGACAATAATATAGCCTTGCATTTTTATTGCAAAACGGAATTGAACCAGTTTTTTTTTTTGCTCAGAAGTCCTGCAGCGATGGATAGTAAAACAAAATTGGCATCACTTTAAATCTGTGCAGTGTGTGCGTGTGAGCGTGTCCGTGTATTAAAGAGAGTAAAGTGCAGTGCGTAAAGGAAGTATTTCTTGATTTTTTTTATTCATGTTAGTGTTGTTGTTGCTATACTGGCTCCAACAAAATTTATGAGCAAGTAAAGTTCGTTCGTATGTATTCATATGTATGCGATGCCGTTGTTGTTTTTCTAGTTGCAGCTGTTGTTGCTTTTGATTTGACATAAAACAGTCAACAATCAATGATTTTTTTTCTTCATGTTCGTACTAAACTTTCATGATTTTTTTCTCGTTAAGTTTTGTTTTGGTGAACTTGTATGCGCAGCATTATTGCTCGAACAGGGTTACTGGGTGTGTGATAGAGTGTTCAAATAAATTTAAAACTCCCGAAATGTGGGATTTAAACTCAAAATTTAAAGGATAGTGAGACCTATTTCAGTATGCAAGTATGCTTTTTAAACTTAAGCAAGAATAGGGTCAGGCTTAAATGAGTTATTTCTCATGCTGCCTTCCCTCATATTTAGTCAGGATTACGACTTAACTTCCCACACCACACATGTTGTGTCTGGTAATTTTATACATGAGTTGCGGAAGCTTCAGATTTGTTGCCAGAACACTGCTGAGAGAGGAAGTCACCGCAGAAATGTTTTATCAAATTTTGTTTTATTTCATATGGCTGAGCTGGGGTTTGAACCACGGACTCTCGTCTAGTAAGCCAACAGAATAACAAGCCCATCTGAAGTGTTATAATGACCAATTAAGTAAGTAACTTGGCATGAAGTGATTGACAGATGCTCTCGTTATTTGCTTTGGTTACCGTACTCCCTAACCACCGTATTTCCTAACCATACGGCACTTCATCTAATAGTAGGCTTTGTCCAATCAATAAAGTGTAGATACAGGAGAGGCATTAAAGCCATTCAAGTAATCTATCTACAAGAGCGCCTAACCTCTGATCCCAGAGACACGATACAACATTACAAATAGACATCATAAGGAGAGAAAAGTTGGGATCTATAAAATTGCTAATTTATTGTAGTATGGTAACCCTTTGCAAAGTAAAAAAAAAAGGAAAATGCAAAAATCTGAAGCAGAAATTGTTACACAAACACAGCAACCAGCCATATCGGTCGGCCAGTACATGTCCAAGAGACGTTTCGCGATAATGATGATGATGATGATGATGTAGAATTAAATAAAGAAAATAGAAAAAGAGTACAGCAGCGCTAAAAAGGTGGCGGAATTCAAAAAAGAAAAAAGAAGCCGAAGTAAAACAAAAAACACAAAAAACAAAAAAAATCAGGTGCTCACATTGGCATCTAAAAAAAAAAGAGAAAAAGAAGCAAAGAAAATGAAACAGTGGAGACAGCAACACCAGGCAGTGCAAGTTCGGTGGTACTGCGGCATATTCAGGTTGCTAATATTATTGTAGCCGATGTTTGTTGTCGTTGCTGTAGGATAGTGCCACGCATCATATAATCAGCGCACGAACATGTGAACATCAAAAATTTTGTATACCAATGGACAGACGGACGGACATACATACATACAAACACAAGTAAATTATCAAGAGTATCTTTTGCAAATGTTGTTGTTGTTGTTGTTGTTGTTGTTTATTCCAATGTTGCAACAACAACAACAATATTTACAAAAGATACAAAAGATATTGAAACGAGAAAAAGCGAAAAAAATCCAATTGTGCGACTGTTAACTGTACAAACATAGTTGGCAACAGCCAACTACTCTGACCCAACAATAGCGATTTAAATTCAAAAATTAAAGCCTTAAATATTTTGTTATCATAACCTTAAGACTTTACAAATTAACCTGCTCTTAAAACCAACCAACCAACATCAACAGAAGAAGAATTAATTTTCCTGCCACATTTAAACCCCAGAGCAGCAGAGCTGGCTGGTTGTTTGGTTATTTGCTGTTGTAAACACTCTATAAAATTAAGCGGTTAAGCCTTTAAACCACAATTTAATGCCACATTTTTATGTGCTCTCAAAGAAGAAAAAACAGGGTTGCCAAATACAAAAAATTACAATTATTCCACATAGGTATTTAATAATTCCCTCTCTGCACTGACAATTTATTTACCAAATGCCCATACCAATGTTCTTCATTAGAGGGTATTATCCCTTGAATGTTAGCATCTCAAATAGCATGCACAAGGGAATCGAATGAAATTAAATTGGATTAGCCTACGCTAGTCCTGGATTCAATTGAAATCCTACAATACTTCCTAGGAAAAAGGCAAAAAACTAGAGTGAGATCAAGATGATGGAAGGATTTGTCCTATGCTTCTAATAAGATCGATGGTGCCAATCAATTGTCCGTATTTTAATGGGACCAGAAAGATGCTACTCATTACAAGCACTTGAAATAAAGTCAAACGATTACGATATGGAAATACGCGACCAGACTTTTAAACTTCATTTCGTCATAACACCTCTTTAGATAATGTTGCAAAACAGTTAGAAGGTGTTAAGAAGGTGGTTCTTTCTTATTCGCCTTTGTAGCTCAGCCTCTGTCCAGTCCGACCTCCAATTGTTGCGATCGATACGAAATGCTTTACCCTCTTTTGCTAATCCACTTTGATTTCGAACCTAATGTTCAATATTCACATGATTGAAGTGCAATCCATATATTGCCCGAAAGAAAGGAAAAGGGTTAAGCACAACCATGGCCAGTATTTAAAATGTCTCAACCCCAGGAATAATATTAAACCCGAAATAATAGCTTCAATCCAGGAGAGAGTCTGTTCCTTCGTTACTCGCGTAAAATATTGAGTGGCAGAGTTTAAACAACGTTTCATGGGGTTTACAAAAGGAGTACCATTTGATCAACATAGAAGCATTCAATGCGGTGGACTTGTTTGGAGGAATCATGCCCAAAGAAAAAGCAACAGTTCAGTGCGCTGGCATTCATCTACAGAGGTTTATCAGAGATGGGTATACACTATGTTTGTATTATTGGGTATCGGGGGCTGATTAAAGGTCCGTTTAAATCATCTACAACAACTTAGTGTGGCGAACAGAGTTGTGTTTTGTTGAGTCTTCGCCAACACACAGAACTTGGGTTGTGTGAGAAGCTAGGTTGTAATTCTGACTAAAGGGTTGTAATGACGTATGTAAGTAAGAAGCAACATTTATTTGGAAAAGAAAGTGTTGTTACATTAGAACGAAGCTCCAGTTAATTCAACCACTAATTGCCAGAAATTGAAGTTGGAATCACTTCAACACAGACTTTATACCTGATATTTGGCCTCTTTTAAACGTGGAAGTACATTGTGGTGGTAAAAGATATGCCAACAAAGGACACATAGAGTAAGTCGCACTATAAACAAAGCTTTGGAATTGATCTTTAAAGAGAGGTTATGTTGAGAATGTTGCCATATTTTCGGCAACAGAACACGCATAAATAATGAATCGAAGTAATTTTACAGGAAGACAGCTGGCAGCACATTACCTAACTTAGTAGGCTTAGGGGCTTTACCAAACATTGAAATTGTTTTCAGCACACTGAGGATGCGGTAGCATCTTCTTTTTAAATTTTTTATCTTCGATTTCTTACGTACAAACTACTGTGTTACGCTTTTCTTTAACACTTTTACTCAACAACTTCACACATTTCATTTGATTTCACAATAAAAGAGAAATTATTTTCATTTAACACCTTCCTCCCCCTTGGTGGTCCGCCGAAATTTCTGTGGCAGGGGCCATACAAAGTGTAACGGAAATAATAAGAGAAAAAAAGAAAAATGTAGAGACAAGATATGTCGTAATAGAAGTGGTGCAAAATCGTTTTCCCATTAAACCAGTTTCTGTTACGAATTATTTCGGCTGCGGATTAAATAATTGCCAGCAGCCAATAGACAGCGAAAATAACGGGACCCTAATTGAATGAAAACGAATTAATTGAAAACGAATTGATGACAAAACAAAACACAAAAAAAAAATCAATCAAAAATAGTTTTTAAGGGCTTAACAGCGCAGCGCAGCGCAAAGCGTTATTACGCGTAGTACGGAGTTGCGACAATGTGTTGATGAGCCAGACACGCTGTATGGACTGAGCCAATTATCACCTTGAACTTGAAGCATAAACAAAATCTATTTTTTTATTGGAGTGAGAAGCATTTTGAAAATTTTAAAGTGCATATAAAAAGCTGCGTTTCACAGGCTAAACGATATCAGTTACACGCTGACGGGTCTGCAAGAAAGTGTAGGAAAATTTCAAAAAGTTTTGATAAACGAAAGTGAAAAAAAATAAGACAAAAAGGATTTGAATTTCGCTGTCATAATTAATAAAAAAAAACAAAAAAACGAAAGAAATAAAATTTTAAAAAGAAAGAATTTCAACGAAAATCATTTTAAAACATGCATAAAAGCACTTTGTGGTTAATATTCGTAATTCTTTGCATTTATTTTGCTTTGGTTTTATGCCAAGAAAATTCCGCCAACTTCAATGCCACCACAGGCACTGAAGTGCAAGTAGCTGGCGTGTCAACGGATACACAAGAGAAACGTGATTTAATTTTAAGTGAATCAAGAGCCCTGGAGGAAGAGGCCAGAACCAGAAGAAGACATCGCCATCATTTGTGTAAGTTTCATCCAGTTAGGCGGAAAGATATTTCCAAGAGTTATAATCAAACGAAGTGAAAAATGCTTAGGAAATGCGGGTTAAAGTCTCTATTCAAAGTAAGAATAGTGAAAGAAAAAATTTTGGGCATAAATTCAAGTGAAGACGAAGGCAGACTTACTTAATTCGCCATTACAACCCTTTAGTTAGAATTACAACCTAGCTTCGCTTACCATCTATGCTAAGTACGTGGTAATTTTATTCATAAGTTTAAAGTTGACTCCGAACGTCTTGTTATTTATTCTTAGAGTTATTGCCAAAAGACTAATGAGAGGAAGTCGCCGTTGGAAAAATTTTCATAGGTCGAGATGGCTGAGCTGCGTTTTAAACCACGATCTCTGGTCTAATATACCAACACTCTGCCTACTTGACTACGGCAATTGCCATAACATGTAGTTAAGTATTCCAAACCTTGTAAAAAGTAAAAAATCTTAGCTGGGTTTCAACCACGGGCTTGCATCCTATAAGCCAACACACTGCCTACTTAACTACGGCGACTGGCATAACACGGAGTTAAATATTCCAAACCCTTAGAATAATCTAAACTGGATTGGATTTCTCTGCTTCTTCAGCTAGAATAAGAAATACTTCAGTGAGTGAATGTTTCCTTATAAGCCAACACCACTACCTACTAGACTACGACAACTGCCATAACATGGAGTTATGGAGTTAAATATTCCGAACCCTGTAAAAAGTAAAAATCTTTAGAAGTATAAAAAAAATGGATTGGATTTCTCTGATTCTCTAGCTAGAACAACAAATTCTTCCGTGAATAATTATTTTGTTTCCTTTTTATTTAAAGTTCGCAAGTTAGGCTATTCATTTCCTACCCCTGACTTTTTATTTAAAAGCGGAATTCAACACACTCACATTCACACTCACTTGTTCTAGGCAAAAATATCAAAAATCCCTGCCAGTAAATGGCTATGAAACCCATCTCTAATAATTGAAAAGTAAAAATCCTGTTCTTGTGTTATTTCTCTAACCCTGCCTCTGACTTGTTATTTCAAGAAGAAGAAGAAAGTGAAGAAGTGATTTAATAATTAGCACTGGTGCGGCTGAGCCGATGTTGTAATCATGTTTTCGAGGCCAGAATTATTTCGTAATAACCATTAGCAGCGGACCTTTAAAAGCCTGTGAATCTAAGAATAACTTAAACAAACTATTTTAAAAGCTTTTAAAACTCGACTGCTCAACATAAAACGTTTATCATTAATTAGCATACAATGATGCCAGCTGTAGAAGAAAATCGATTTTGTTCAGCTTAAGACATGACACTCCAGAAAAAATAAAAACTAAAAATGATCCAATAAGAGTGTGAAAGTTTGAACGGAAAATTTGTAAGAAAGTTTAGTTTGTATAATGATTTGTAAATATTATGATCACGATTATTTTTATTTATTTTTTTTTCACTGATAATATGTAATCGTTTTCGCTGTTATCGATTAATGGATGTTTGAAATACAAATTCACACTTTTCACTTTTCACGTTTTTGTTTTCGTTTTCGTTTTCGATTCTTGGATCTGGTTTAATACATAAACAGAGCGTCAGTCTATAAATAATAGATTGTGGTAGATCACGGTACATAGTGCGCGCAATATGATGCAATACTATGATGCCATAGCGCTAGTGATGCTAATGGAAATTTTTTTTTCTGTTGAGAAAGTGTTAGTGAAAGTGTTAAAATTTAAAATCTGTTTTCTTTCTTTTATTTCTCTATTTACAGATTCACTTTGGGGTCTTTATGGCTTGGCTATAGCCTATGCTGTTAAGGTTAAAATCGTTATTGTGGCCTTTTTTGTTGGCAGTGCCGTGTACTTGGGTCTACGCTATCTATGGCCACACAAATGTGGTGGTGGCGGTATCTATAAAGAGGGACCAGTTATTTTGGAACATCCACCCTCGTAAGTAAAAGATGAAATCTTCTCTATACGTGGTTTAAAATCTTCTTTTCTTTGCAGTTCGTACATACATCACGATCATATACCCTATTCCTTTGACCATGATCATTATCATGATGATCATGATCATTCCTGGAGTAGTAGTGGTCCTTCATTTGAGCCCTATTCCGCTTATGCCGGTAGTTCACCTTCCTTTACTTCTGATGGCGATGTGCCACCAGATGCCATACCAACAGATGGTCCAGCATACAGAGAAAAAAGAAGTCCCTCCCTAGACCACCATTCTAGAGAAAAAAGTGACAGACTTGTAGAAGAAACCGAAGAAGAGGAATCCAGTACTTTAGAGAATCTTGCTCGCCAAATGGTTGTGTCCGAGGAAAGGTTAGTTTCATGTTACATTTTTTAACCTTGACCACGACAAAAAAAAAAAATCCTGTTGATTTCCTTTCTAGAATTGGTGAATTCATGTTCAATTTCCTTGGTTTAGACACGCCCGCCTGTCGCCACCGTTTTATCTGTGAAATGGAATTTAAATCACGCCGAAATCCTTTAACTTCCATGGCTTTCCGTGTAATGAGCAAAAGTTTCTTTGAGAAATTCACCAACAATCAAAATCCCAACGGTAAAGCCACTTCGTTCTATGAGTGTGCCTCCGTGAATGCGGAATGTGTGTTCATAGAGAACAACGATGTAGAAAATCCCGATGAAGACAGCAACAATCAAGTAGTGGAGCAATCGGTAACAGAACCTGCTGTGGAAAATAATTTAGTAGACAGCAATGATGACTCCAAAGAACAGGAAAATCAACAGAATCTGCAACAGGAATTCAGAAGAAATTTGTATAGAAGGCGTGTCAGAGGTGATCGTCAGTTGAATCTATAAATTCCTAAATATAAAAAGGAAATACCCTTCAAGGGAACTGGTTTTCCTATTTTAAGTCTTTATTTATTTATTTTCTTAATTTATTTATTTACTTTTAATTTAATTTTAGCTTTAAAAAAAAACAATAAAAAAAACTTGCCTTAATTACTTAAAAAAACAAACCCCTTTAAAAACATTATTTCCTTACAACATGGCCACTCTATATAGAGTACAAGCATTACGAAATTTCTTGAATGTGTTAGAACAAGAAATCCTTTCAAACTTCGTGAACAAACCCGACCAGACGACATGTACAATTAAAGAAGAAAAAAACATCGTGTATTGATTCTAACGGAATTTCTGGAATGTTTAAGAACCTACTCTCTCACATCACTCTCTCTCTCACATTATTTTACTAACAGAATATTCTAAACGTTGCATCACACCAACAGTTTGAAGAAGGAACCGGAATGTTTTTTTTTTCTCAATCATTAAAACAACAACGTCATCGTCAACCATCACAGTGGAGTGCACTGTAGCAAGTCATTGAAACAGGTTTGACTGGATGTTTGCAGACATGTTGTGCGTTTTTTTTTGTTTGTTGTGTCTGTGTGTCTGGTTACAGCACCATACCAGCCAGTCATGCCATTACAGTGTGTCTCTTAAACGAGAGACACGAGCATGCGACAGAACACACAACTACCTCCACACATAATCCCAAATGATTAGTCGGTCGTCGGGCGATATGTGTTTCTTGTTGCTGTCGTATTTTATAATCTTTGTTGTTTTGTGGTGCATAGGCTTTTACACCCGACCTTCCGGAATAATTCTTGTTGGTTTTGCAGCAGTACTCAATAAAGACAGCATGTTTGTTTAGGGAAGTATAACAACAGAAAAACAAAAATTTTAAAACAGGGTGAATCAAAGAAAGCAACACTAATATTCTAGAGTGTTGAAATCAATCATGTTCTGAGACTCGTTAGTTTTCTGTCATATTTTATGTCAGAAATCGGCGTAGGCTAGTAGGTAGTATGTTGGCAGTTCAATCTCCAGCTCAACTGTCTCCTATAAAACGAAAAATGAAGAAATATTTTCACAGGCGACTTCCTTTCAGCAGTCTTTTCACAAAACCTCTGAGAGTAAAATAAAATTGCTTTGAAAAGTATTTCAAAAAGGTATAGGTGCCGCCACTCATTTATAAAATTAACACACACGGCATAAATGGTGAGAGGAACAAAGTTGTAATCCTGATTAAAGAGTTGTAATGACAAATTAACAAATGTAGGCTCAGTGATCTATTTTACCCCAACAAGGTCTGCTCAGAATATCTTTTGAAATTTTCACAAGTTCATGAGTTTAGTCGTCAAGCGGTGTAAGAGCGAGTGCAGTCCAATTTTTTTTGATATAACCCAGTGCTGCTAATTGTCAGGACCATAATAAGATCAATACCTACTTACTACGCAACAGTATGACGAACGGTGATGGAAAGATGATGAATGCTTGTGATAATTCCGACTTCAGTCGAAATTAGAGTCACTGGAGCGCAATGCACAAATTCTCTTATTGTCCTACTCGGCTCTGGCAACTGCGACTGTTGCTTTTTTGAGTGCGGAATACTAGGAAATAAATCTTAATAAATTTCCATAAGGACAGTAAATTACATTGAACAGTGCCTCCGATAAATATAAGAATCTACGCGGAACAATTGAAGACAAATGGTGACATTGTGTTCGTTGAATATTCAGGCAAATATCTTGATAATTAAAGAGCATTTTCTTGGATTAAAGCGCATGGGCCCACCTGTATTTGAGCTGAAAATAGCCACTATTACAATTCAATAACTTGTATTGCATTTTACCACGCTAAAGAAAGTGAAAGAATAAAATAAATGCCGACTCGCCTTCTTTTTAGACTTTGGAGACAGTAAGCCTAAGAAAGTAAAGTTGGGACAACCCGAGAAACAAACTTCAAAATGTTCAGAGATATTCAGAATACCCGGTATTTTTGATAACGTTAGGGTTTCAAGAAATCTTAAAATGATAATATTTTCTGTACTTACAAAACATAGATAATTTCGGAACTTGTACTCCGATTTGATTTTGTAACGTTAACTTACCTAAAAAGAAAGAAAAGAAATCTTATTAGTTTTGATAATGAAAGCACATTACAGGAAATAAAAAATGAGAAATAAAATCACATCCCAAACGAAGGTCTAACGTGTGACCTTCTCCAGTAATTCGCCGCGACCAAAACGTTTAAGATAAATCGAATAAATCGATAAATCGATAAACCTTCTGCTGGATTTCAGGTCGTGTGCAGAGTCTCGACAATGAGCAAACAGACAAGGAGGAGAGCTTCTACTCCGCTAAGGGAACGAAGAGAGCGCGGCGCTGTCTGGGGACTAGGTAAAGAAAATAAATTTACTTTCTGCTGGATTTCAAAACATGTGGAAAGTCTCGACAATGAGCAAGCAGACAAGGAGGGGAGCATCTGAGGGAACGAGAACTCTTCTCTGAAGTGGAAGCGAGTAGCTAGAGAGCAAAATAGACAATTTTATGGAGAAATTAAAATATGACAATATCTGAGTCATATTTCGAACTATTACGGAATAACCCGAGATTGATAAACGATTTTCTGTCGGGGACCTGTAGACTCAGAGTATACTTATTCAGAATGGGGATTGTCGCGAACCCATCGGCATCGAAACACATTCTTGGAACCTATGGGACATTAATGCATCGCAGGAAAAAATATATCAAGTGCTAAGCAGAGAATTATCACTGTTGACACCGAGCAGCAGTCTGAGATTTGTCTAGGCAATAGGCTTGGAAGAAGACATTATAGGGAGATCTTACAAAGTTTGAGGAGAGCACAATAGATCGAAGAAATGCCCATGAAGAAACACCTGCGGGCATATTCATTACTAAATAAGAAATTATCACCGAGCATCACTGTAAGGTTAATCATAGCAATAGACTTGGCTAAGTACTAAAGACTTGGTACTAAAGCATCTCATCTTGCATGAACTTCTCATGTATTTACTACATAAATAAATAAGTTATTGCCCCGTACTTATAATTCTAAGTTCTTTTAAGGCAAATTTCGAAAAAACTTAAATTTTGAATTTTTCTTAAATTTGAAAATCAAAATTTCGAAATTTATATTCATTTTCTAAGCACCCTGTTTAAAGAGCAGCAACAACCATACATAATATTTACAAAACAGAATATTGAAGCTGTCACAGTAAAATAATAATACACACTTGAAAAAGTATTAAAAAAAAGAGAAAAGACAACAACACCAACGACAGCAAAAAAAATTTATTCAAAGTGTGCAAAACTATACCAAGAGATTAACGAACGAACGAACATATGAACTTACGAACAAACCAACGATTCAACAACAACGACACACAGCAATCAAAACAAACAAGTTTTCCTTTTTTTTTTCTTTTTTTTTTTTTGCCTTTGTGAACAACAATAACAATAAAACGTATACTGGCAATAAGCAACACAACGACCTTCTCTTTTTTATACGATTAACAAAAAAAAAAAAAAAAAAAAAAAAACCAAAAAATAAAATTAATAGACTGAGCAAAAAAAAAAAAAACGATGACGATACAATACGAGAAAATACGAACAAAAATACAACTTGAAAATACTCTGAGCGCCGTATACAAACAAGAATGAGATTGTCATGAGGTAGGCATTCTGCAACAACACTTCTCAACAGAGTCCACAACCAATGTATTATGCTATGTACTCCACCATTATTATTATCAGCATTATCATCATCAACAACAACAGCGTCAGCGTATTTTATTAACATTGAAGGCAGGGTGTAAAAATAATGTGCTTTTTAAGAGAGCTCTAGTTAAACCAGAGAATGTATGGTAAGATACAGTAAAAGAGAGTTCAAAACTTGTGAGTGTAGTGCAGTTTATTTTTGTTTTGCTTATGATTTTCTTCGGAAT
Source organism: Sarcophaga bullata (assembly GCA_005959815.1). Classification (NCBI taxonomy): domain Eukaryota; kingdom Metazoa; phylum Arthropoda; class Insecta; order Diptera; family Sarcophagidae; genus Sarcophaga; species Sarcophaga bullata. The sequence goes on from QOCX01000222.1 coordinate 307,047, forward strand.
AAAAATAACATGGCTGTGGATATTTTTAAGTTGGTTTGGTGATGATGGTGGTGGTTAAGTGTGTGTGTTATGAATAGCTTGGATTGTGTTGTTTTTATACGTTTTGTTGATTCGTAAATATTCGTTGTTGCTGTACTGTTGTTGTTATTTGTTTTGCTTTTGTAGTTAGTAGGCTAATCATGTGTTTTGGTTCTCAACACTGTTTTTTTAAATGAAATACACAACAACGTGCTGTGCTGGCTGCTGCTTGTTGTTTAATGAAGATTAAAACGGTCTGCCATCATGTCATGCATTTTGTAGCGTCGGTATTATTTTGTTTTGCTGCTAAGAACGAACAACAACCACTCAACAATTACAATCGATATTAAGTCGTCGTGTAATATACCACCTTTAGGCAGCGAGTGCAAACGTCGTGGCGTTACAACTTAACCGAAAAGGGGGTTTGAAGTGGTTGTTTTTCTTTTTTTGTTATTCACACGCTTTTTAAGTATGTATTAAGTTTTTTTTTTGTTGGTTGTTATCGTTGGTATACATTTTTTCTTTAGTTTTAGCGGACGCAGTCGTACATAACAAACGAATGAGTAATAAGGTGAAGGAAGAATGGAAGAATGAATGAGTGTGTGAGTAACTGACTGAGACTGTATAGTGTAAAAAGAGTATACTTGACTTAACGGTGGGAGCATTTTTAACGAGTTGAGTAGCATTTTAAAGGAGTTGGAGGCGTACAAGTTTGGTTTCTTCTGTTTTCTGTATATTAAAGTCGTTTGAAATTATTTAAAGCTGGTGCATGTTGTTATTTGAAGTTAGAGCAGCTGAATTCGTTGAAATACGAAATGTGTTGATTCGGTCTGTGTGTGTGTATGTGTGTGTGTGTGTCCATGTCAACGACAAGGTATTAATGTCAGTTTATATTGCAAAAATACAAAAGAAAAAGAAAAAATTTGTAAAATCGGCTTGCTGTTGTAATTGTTTGAATCGGTTGTTAAGGGGTTTCCTCTATACTTGTGTATAATGCGGCTGCACAGTCTGATGATAGTGGAGACGACTACGACTACGACAACATTAAATTGAACTTTTTTATTCTCTTTTTCTTCTCGTTCGTTGGTTCTCATGTATCGATATTTCCATTTGTTCGTTTTTTTTTTTTTTTGTTTTGTTTTTGAATGCCACTCGTCATTTGTTTATAGCCAGGGTAGGCATTTAGTTGCCCTATTTGTTGTATATTATAAGCAGAACCTGTTAAATGGTGGTCTCACATTACACTCGTCTCTAGATTCGCTTGCCATCACTATTATCATCGTCGGTTAGTAACGACTACTTGCCCAAATTGCTTCAGCCGTTTTCAGTTATTGTTTGTTGACCGAGCAACGACCGCCTGTTGGTAAGCATTACACAGACGGCTTGCTGACTGCGTCAAATGATTTCTATCGGGGCGTATGTTATCTATCTATCGCTTCATTATTATTATTATTAGCCTGTATCAGAAATGAAAAATACTTATTCATTTCATTTATTTATAATATAAATCCATTCACCAACTAACTATATACTATATAGACAATTTCCCATAACAAATCAGTTTGGCCAACTATTTTAAACCGATGCTGATGGTGACAACAGTTCAGGCTCTCAGAAATCACAAGCAACCAACGAACGCTACGAACATCAGGCAAACAAAATTGACAAAAACAAGAAACAACGCCAACCAGTCGTGTACACACTTAGCGCGCTGTGGTATTTTTATTACTCGTTCGTTTACCCATTCAAACAATTTCTCTCTCGCTCTCTCTCTCTCTCTCCAATACTATTGTGAGTATTCGTTACCCCATATAAATGGTGGAAAAATAAAGGAAAACAATAATAAAAAAACAAAGAAAAACAAATTGAAATAAAACGAATGAACTCTGCTGGCACAGTTGTTGTTGCATTGATTCGCTGGTTGATTACCGCAAGTGTTGTCAATAATTCTTTACAATAATTTAGCCGTTATTTTGTAAACGTCTGTATGTACAAATCTTTTCTGTGTTTGCTTCTTTGTTAAAAGCACGTGCACGGAGAATTTAAGATGCAATTATCCTCAGACAGCTATCAAACCACTTGATGCCAACGTGATGAACTTCAGTGCAAGAAATATATCTCAACGAGGTAGCGGAATAATATAACACGCGTTATTTTTTCTTTTATTTACTACCTTAACGTTGTCATCACTGGTTTTGTCTAAACAAGCACCGATAGCAGACACTTACCAGCCAAGTTCTTCGTCAGCAAATTTGTTTCTGTTTTTTTTTCTTGTTGTTTTTTCCTACACAGTCTGATTGACGATTAAAGCCATAAGTATGTTAAAACGAATGTTAAACGATATACGACGACGAGTTATTCGTGTTGTTGGACTGTTGTAGATGAAAAAGTTTTGCAAACAACACAAAAGACCTTAACTTTTAAAATATTTTCTGAATCAGTCAGTCAGTCGTGCGTTGGCATGCATACCAGACATCTCTGGTCAGTCAACCGGTATCGATTAAGCGGAGAGGAAAGAAAAGGTGTATTTGTGTTGGATTTACCCACACGAATCTATTAAATTTGGCAAACGGAAAATATTTGATTTGAATTTCTATCATTTTTGTTATAAAATGCTAAAACAGTGATGGCGTGTTGGTTCGTTGTAAATTACAGGTACAACACACAACAACACGTTCGATGCCTACGAAAATAGAATGGAAAATAAATTTTACAACAAACAAACAAGCAAAAAAAAAATACAAATAAAAACAAAGCCACACAATATTTGTCGTACAACGACCGTACAAAAACGACAGCAGCAACGAAGTTGTTGATCGGCCTAAGCTAGCTAACGGCAGCGACACGGCTGCTCTTGTTTATTATAATTTACTACGATGGATGAATCTTGGGTATTCAAACAACAACCAACCTGCCCGCTCCACCCCATCCCTTACACGATTAAATATAAAATCAAAACACAAACGAAACATACATACATACATACGTACATATCTACAAGCAACAAAAGAAAATAATTTTTTTGTATTATGATGGTGGAAAATTAAATTTGAAAAATTATTTTCCCGTGTACAATTATTTTGTAGAGATGCACATTCACTGACTTGTTTGTTGTTCGTTATCATCATCCATTATAAATTATTTTATTGTCATTATATATATATATACAGTAAGTATATACATACGTATATAATATATAATAATAATATCGTTAATAATAATGTCGGTCGTTAAAAATCTCATCGAAATCGAGATTCGATATTCGAGGGAAAAATTAGGCGAACATAAAAACTAGCAAGCACAAGTTGTGGCATGTGTTCAAACAAAACAATATTTGTTGTCCTCAGCGCAAAAATGGTCGGAAAAACTTTATACACAGAAGAAAAAAAAATGTAAACAACATAGCACACATGCATGCCAAACACAAAGAAGTGAGGAGAGCAAGCAACACAAACAGTGAAAAACACACACAGAGAGAGAGAATACTCGTGCACGTACTCGTTCTGCAAAAAATGTAAACAAAAACAATTCAAGCAAGAAAAAAAAAAATCATTCGTATTCGTATAAAATCGGAAGCCATTATATTATTATTCTCCCAAGAGAGTAAACGAATTTGTATCGTATCGTTGTAGTAGTAGTTAGTTGTGTTCGTTGATTGTTTTGTGTGCTGCTAGTTGTTTCGTTGCTCTCAACTTGTGTGTGTGCGTTTTTTTTTTCGTTTTCAAAACGTTTGTTACGTTACGAGCGCAAATCTGACGACTACGTGTAACCGCCAATGTATTAGGCCACCAGCATCGTTATATGAAAACGTAGAAAGACGATATTTTTCTTTTCGATTTGAAAACAAGTAAGGAAAACAGTTTTGCAGCCAGCCACTGCTTGTTGATAACACAAAGAATACACACACACACATCTACTCAAACGTAACGTAAATGTTTCCGTGGGCAATGAGCGGCGCATGATGCGCGCGTTTTTCTTCTTATGTGTTAAACATTAAAGTACAGAACGGTAGAAAGAGAGGGAGATTAAATGAAATCATATGTTGAGTTGTGGGCACACTGGTATGGTTGACTGAAATAGACGAAACTTTGGAGTTTCCCCCTTATGAACTTATGTGAGTCAATATCACGTATTGCCTTCATTTTCAATTCATAAAGGATTCAAGCGAAATGTAGCGTTTTTCAGGCGGATGTTCTTTTAGTCGTTAAGCCCGTTAAGCTGTAGAATTAGGTCAGATGATTAGTTTAGATTATGGCTGATGTCTGGTCATTGTGGCGATTAAGTTGTGGATGAATTCATAAGAGCAGGTTTGCTTTCTGACTCTACCAAAGAGGGAAGTCATTGAGACCTCCAATGGGCTTCTTTTCTTGAAAGTATTAAGAAAAAGTTCTGTTCACGCTTAAATGATGTGTAGAGATAGGCATGGCGAGAGCTCAATCCTATCGAAACAAACCTAATCCTATCTACTAACAGGGCACAGCCTCTTTAGGTAGAGGATAAGCAGATGCAGTTGAGATAAATCCGATTTCGTTAGGAGCTAGGGAAATGGTTAATAATTTTTGATCCAGCTGTGTTGACAGAAATGGCTAAGTAGTCGATTTGATTAGGAACTGAAGGTCTATAAACTTGAAAATCTAATAGGGTTCGTAAAAAGGACGGACTGACTAGGGTGATGTCGTTAGAGAGAAAACGGTATCCATAAGTGCTATAATTGCTAATTGTTGTTTTCACCTTTCCTTTTCCTTCTTTTCCTTCTTTCCTTTTCTCTGATATGAAGAGTGACAATAAACCATTAGAACTCTGAGTGAAGGTGTGGAACGGTGGAACACAACGATGAACTATCACTCAAATCCATGTGGTATTCCATCACTATCTTGCATGCAATTTAAAAATGTACCAGGATTCATCCATGCGATAGCTATACATGGATACGTGGTTTTCGTTAGAAAAATTCCATTGTTGCCTGGGTCATTCTATGTTCGAGTTTTATGACCTAAAAATTTTCACGTCTCTAATTTCAGATTTAACCACTGTGCTTAATAATTTCAGCTGTTGGTTTTTGATTTTTTCAGGCATTTTTAACAGCTGAATTTTTTTGTTCTTTAAATCCCTTTAAATGGTGGGCGTTGGCGTTAATATACGATATAAAACGAAAAAGAGAGAAAAGAACGAGTAACAGGGTTGAGTTGTCGTTGTCGACAATAAACAGAGCGAACATTTTTAAATTACTCGCCATATCAAATGAAAAGCGAAAAACAACAACAAAATATAGAAGAAAAAAAACAATCAAATCAATTGCTAGACTAGACAAATGAGACAGATGGGAATTACAACGAGTTGAGTAATATGGCTGGCACACACAATTCGTTAGGAATTTTTATGCCGCGATATTATTTGTACTTGCATTTGGGTGAGTGCATAAATATTTTCGTCGGTTGTTTAGACAGCCACAATAAACAAACAAAAGGAAGGTATCGTGGAAAAAATATTTATGAAAGGAAAAAAATTTTTTTTATTTAATGAGCATTATGGTGTCGTTTGTAAGAAAATGTATGAAAACTTGCTTGTCCTTAATGGCTGACTGGGCCCCATTTGTATTGTTGCTATTGTTATTATTTTTATTTCTTTGTTTGTTTAATTTATTTCTTTAATTTCTTTCATATTGGATTTTTTTAAATAAAAATGCTAAACATTTTTGTTGTACAATGCGAATGTCAGTTACCAGGCGCTGAGATATCAGACACAAGAAACTTGCCACACATTGTATTCCCACTCACAAAACACGAAATTGAACATTAAAAGAGAGAAAGAGAGCAAATCGGCCACAATAACTCAACACAAAATGCTCAATGAATAGCCATCCAGCCAGCCAGCCATTATTTAGAAATAACAACAGAAATTATAATTTTAATGGAGGGTAACAAATGCAAAATTCACCCACACACACACACGCACATGGACACATTTACCCCACCATCAAAACTTTTTAAGGTATTCTGTTAAATAACGGAGTATAAGCAAAACGTAAGCAAACGTCAGACAATGCATTGAAATGTTGAGTAATAAAAAACGAGAGAGAGAGAGAGTGGTGTTTTATTGATGGAGTATAATAAAAAAAAAATATATTCATAAAGCACCATTAAAATTAATTTATTTAGTCACAATTAATTAAATTTTTATTTAAATACCATACCGAACCCAATAGGCATTTAACACTTGTTATTTACGAGCTTTATTACGAACCAATAAAACCGAAACCGCAAAACAATACAAAATAAAAAATGGCAATTTTATGTGCATTGAAGTGTAAAAGGAATAAATTAAAAATCAAGAGAGGCAACAAACCGTTAAATATGATATTAAAAACACAATAACAACACCAAAAACTGTAACAGTCATAAAAAAAAATTGATTCTGCGCATACTACAAAAAAAAACTGAGCTGTGCTAATTGTATGTGTGTGTGTGTGTGTGTGTATCATAAACAAATCGTAAACAATACACTTAACTAAAGCACACATAGTATATCAAGAAGAAGCAGAAAAAAATGAAAAATAATAACACAAAACGTAAACAGAGAGACATTTTGTTTAGGAGAGCGAGTAAAATTAATTAAGAAAAAAATAAGACTGTGAAGAATAGCAGTGTTGCCAACTGACAAACTGAGAAAATTTGTACAATTTAAAAAATATGGAAGATTTCGAGACTGTAACCGATTCCTCTACGACATGTTTGTTTTAAAGTATAATTTGAAAATTTTCATTTTTAATAAGGAAATGTGACTGTAGACTCATGTATAGGCTCTCATGATTGGCGGGACCTATAGTTTAAAGTCGACTCTGAAAGACAGATTTTTGAGAAACTTTTTCATTGCAATTTTATTTACTCTCAGAGCTTTTGCGAGATATCCGCTAGGAAAAAGTCGCCGAAGAAATAGATTTTAATTTTTCGTTTTTGATGTCTGTACTGGAGTTTGAACCGTGGCCAACACACTACCTACTAGATTGCGGTGACTTCGCAGCAAACTATGATTGCCGTACCTTAATGATGAGTACACAACAAGCCTGCTTGATGTCTTGTCATCATGTATGATGATGGGTATGAAACCTTGATTGATCTTCTTCCCTTCAAGGTATCTAAATAGTCGAATTGTGGGTTTTAAATGTTAGGCTTTCTGTCTACAGAATTATACTTCGATTTTAGAAACACAAAAAAGGTTTAATAGTTAATAATTCATTCGAATCATTTTATCTACCCAATGCCCACAGCAGAAAACTCGTTTCGCCGATATTTAATTCGTTGAAATCTATTTCATAATGGTAACGGAACCTTGTTTCACCCGATATTGAATTATTTAAAAACGAAATATGTATCTGGTATCGCAATGTGAACGAATGCTTTTTAAAAGAAAAATGTCCTTTCCCGATGCGAATATATTAAGAAAGAAATTTTCTATCATCTCTTCACGCATGTTACAATTTTTTATGTCGTCTATTAAGCGTTAAAAAACTGCTTGTAAAATCGCTAAATTAACACCATTGGCATCTTTCTCTACTACGATTGTTTTTTTTTTTTTTTTTCTAAGTGTCTCACATTTTATTATAGCCACTCTCTTAGAGAGAAGGCATAAAACATTTCGTATAGCAGGCATAACAGAGACTTAATTTTTACGTTGCTCTGGTATTCTTCACACCATCTCTGTATAATCGTATTTAGCCGAAGGGAAGAGAGAGAGAGAGAGAGTGGGCAAAATAAAATCACTTCTAACAACGAGCAAATCAGTAACAACAATCAAACGATGGCATGCGTTTACATGTCAGACGTATGTATTTAGACTGCTAGTTAGTGTACAGTGTACACACAATAATACCGAATACCTAATGACTGAGCGCGATGATGACTGACTGGCTCAAGACAATAGTGTGTACGTATGAAGGTATGTATGTATGTGGGAGAATTTCTGTTAATAATAAATGTTCATAATGAGGTTTAATGTACGAAGGGGGGGGGGGCGACAGTAGTTGTAGTAAATTACTTTTAAGATACTTTTTAAATAAACGATGATGATGATAATAATGAATAGAAAAACAACAAAATGAAATTGAACGAAAAAAAAAAACAAAAACAACAACAAAATAAAAAACGTAATAAAAGAAGGCAACAAACAAACAAATAATATTTTATTATGTTGTATATTATTATTATAATAATTAATAATAATCACCATAATGCAATGACGTTGCAGTCTAAAATCAGTACCAGGCAATCAGCAATTTAAGACCATAGACATACGCAAACCTTAACGTACGAAATAATGTTGTTTATAGCAGGAGTACGCTACCAGAAAAACAAGCGAACCCCAAAACAGAGAGCCACTGTAACACATGCTTATAGAACAGAGAGAGAGAGAGAGAGAAAGCGAGAGCGAGAGCGGCAAATGAGTAACTACTCTTTCAATGTATTATACTCTCTTTAATTGTATTGAAATTTTGCAATATTTGTTTACATTTTTTCTAATAAAAAAAAGAGGAAAGAATACCAGCGTAAATAAACAAGAGAAAGAGAGTGAGATACAGAGACAGTAAAAGAGAAAACCACGTTGTTGTTTAGATTTTTTTTAATGCCTTTGCTTAGATTAAAAATTATTGTTACCCTACACTGACACTGTTGCAATATTTGTGGTCTTTAACCCACATTATCATGATAGGACTGGACTGTTGTATATTTACTAAGGATTCTGATATTAAACCTTCTGCTACGACCTCTGACCTCTGCTATGTTTTCCAGATGGATGTCATGAGTGCCAGAATTTTTACTGAAAATCTCTTGATTTACTTGGACAGCCAGCTTGATATTAAATCCTTAGCGAGAATAGTTTCAATGTCCGTCCTTGTCCATAACTCCGGAGGATTTCTCAGGGAAATTTCGGATTATTCAAAGATAGCTGATCAAGTTCGGTAATGGAGCTTGCAATTTCCGAACTGTTGCAGGGTATTGGTATTCGAATTTTCTTAGTAAATTTGGGTATTATACACTCAGCTCTGAGAGGCAGGAAGATACGTGTAATATTTCTAGACTCTGCTGGACACATGGAAAAGAAGACGAAAGCCTCACTTCTGTATTTAAATGTCCCCCCATCACACAATAACGATTCTCACTGGCCATCATTATTTCTTTGCTAAAACACTTGACATTTCTGCAAGAACTGTGATGATGTGGACGTTGTAAACTCTCTCTTTCTGACATCCTTTATCGATCTTCCTAATATTAAGTTTGCTTCAGTAGCAAGATTTATTTTGGATTGGGATTGGTATCCTCTAGGGTATATTTAAACCTCAGATTACGGATAAAAGATTTTTCTCTATGCCAAATGGATGGATCTTACGTGTAACAATTTTTGTTGTAGAAGTCAGCGAGTGAACTAAACGAATTTATACTTTAGATTGCAAGAATAGGTGGACAGATATTAAGAAACTATAGAATGGGAATATTATGCCTCTGCTGTAGACTACAAGAAAACCTGATTGTGTGGCGCTTTGGCCTTGGACACCTTGCAAATGAGGAAATACTGTTTTTCACCTACTGGCCGCATGTCCTGCACTAGGTCGGAGGAGAAGTAAAAGCTACCTTGATTCCTACTGTGTAGATGGTTTGGAAACTGTCACTTCAAGAGAAACTTCGAGAGGTTCCAGCACTAGATAATAACGAAAGACTGTGGTATTCCCTATGTAGCCTAAGTGTGATCCACCGCAACAACTTCTAGAATGACAGAGTTGTGGGTCTGTAATGTAATGTATTGGATTATTGTATTGGGCGTATTGATAAGAAACTGAGCCTACTCTTTCTCTAGCTATGACGCTGCACGATCTTCCCGTAAAGCTTGCTGATGAAGCATTCTTTAAGATTCCAAACGAATTGCCGAGATTTGTTAGAAAGTAATCGAAGGGAGGGTAACATAAAGTCGATGTTCTCTACATTGCCATTATATACAGTTACATTTTCGTTATGCCATTTCGTTTTGTAGTATATTTCTCTCCCTCGCTCTATCTCGCTGAGTGTAAATGTTACTCTAATTGTCTGTTGACGAGGTGCTATAACCGCTAGAGATGCTTTGTAAGCGATAAACGATTGTGTTAATCGACACCATGACTGTGTGCCTGTGTGTGTGTGTGTGTCTGATATTATTCAAACACAGATTTTATTTGCTATAATTTAACAAATGATTTGAGATCTAATTACAGCCAGAATTCATTGACTGTAATGCCAGCGAAAAATTAAAATTAAAAATTCTAGAAAAGTTCTGTTCAGATTTGGATTTGTAAAATAAAAAAATTTCTTAGAATATTAAATTTGCCATTGGAAATAGCGATTGATTTGTCGCAACTGAAATGGGCAGAATGGATAGGGAAAAACGTATCCTAGCAAATAGAACGAAGCATGAATTAATCTTTCCATAACAATAAAGAGGACGGGTATTGTGTCAACTTTTTACCTGCTGTAGAATGATCTTCCAAGTTAAGTTTGGGCACAGAGAAGAGGTATTATAGGTGGAGAATTTCACGCCAACTCAAGCTCGACAAAATCTTCAAGCCAAACACAGAGAGAGAGAGAGAGAGAGAGAGAGAGAGAGAGAGAGAGAGAGAGAGAGAGTGAAGAGCCAAAAGTGAAACGTAGCAAGCCGTGGTAAATGCAAATGTGGTGGCCATATTTAAAATAAAAAATAAAAAATCGTTGTTTACTAGTTAACAGCAACAAAAATTCCTTTTTTAATACGACTTACCCCATGGCAAATTTCAATTCCAACGGCATGTTTTTCTTTTTTTTTCGTACAAATTACTGCAGCTTTATTGACTGTTAGTCCGTTGGATTATTTGCAAATTTACTTGATTATTGACTTTTAAACGTTTTAAACACTTGAAAAATTACAATTTTACAGCTATAAACACACACAAAAACCTACAGACACATGGACGTTATTTAGTTGTGTCCACAGTTGTTTTAGTAACAAAATTAAGAGTAAAAAATAGTAGTGCTTACGGATAAACTTGTTAAAGCATGCACACATTCACACGTATGTATTTGCATGGAGTTAATAAATTTATTTTTATTATTGTGCAGTTTATTAAAATTTATTTACTTTTCTTTTATTTGTTTATATGGCGTATTTCAATTTTAATTTGTTTTTTGTTTGTTTATTTTCTTAAATTTTTTCTGTTTCTTTTTTTTTCTTTTCTTTTTTGGTTTTTTTTTTTTTTTGTTGAAGTTTATTTGCATTTACAAAAATTTGAAAGCCGTTTATTGTCTATTAAACTGTAATATTGCCAACCAGAAGTTGGTGAATTTTCCTTTAAAGAGTAAAACAAACCAAAACCAAAAAAAAAAAAAAAAAAAACACACACACAAAAAGAAAACTTGTTTTGTAAACACATTCGAGACCGTAAGCGGAGATAAACAACAGCAACAACAAATCCATTTAAATACTAATTATGTACGGTTACACATTTATTATTAAAACAAAAAAAAGATGTTTAGAAACACACACACACGCACACAAACACAGGCAATACAGATAACACTGTCATTACAGCCTGTATATACGTACTCTTTACAGCAATAACACTGAAGATGTGGTAAAAGAAGCATATCAAATGAATACCTTAAGTATTCATTCTGTTTCTATAAAACACACAGAGAGAGAGAAAGAGAGAGAGAGAGTGAGCGAGAGCAATTGTATTAGAAAATAAAGAAGCAAAGGATTTTTTCAAAACAAAACAAAAAAACAAAAAAAAGCCATGATGGCGTTGATATTGTTTTTCATTTTCTTACAAAAAAAAATTGTATTCCCAACTTAACTTGTGTTGTTGCTAGTTATTGTTTTTGTTGCTGCTGTTGTTATTATTGTTGTTGTTTATCTCTTGATTTTTCTTCTAAATAACACTCACACAGGACAAGGAAAAGAAAAAAACTGTGCAAAACCATCACTTCCGGAGGCGCTACTTAAACTGAAGAGAGTGTATCACATAGAAAAATCACATCGCACGGCAGTAACAACAAATAGACAACAACAACAACAACTGCTACAATAACAACAACAGCAATAATAATATCTTTACATACATACATACGTACACACAAAAAGTAAGTTTGTGCATATAAAACACACAAACAAATAAACAAAACAAAACAAAACAAAAAAAAAACAATTTTAATATCTCTGGCTCTCGTTTATACAAAAGAAATATTTAAAAAATAATACAATAACAGCAACAACAACATGTAGAATAATAATGAAAACAAAACAAAGAAAAAAAAATTACAAACATTTATACCCACAGATAATAGGTACAGATTGTACTATGCATAGCTGGGATACACACAAGTACGGAGTGAATGGTTAGACGAAATCAAAAAAAAAAAAAAATGTGGTGTAAATACGGCACAAAACGAGGGCAGAAGCTTCTNNNNAACACACTATGAATGTATGTATTGTCATAGCAGGTGTAGCCCTGTCACATGGTATTGCTTAACAAATTGGCCAACCTTCTGAGTATTCTTCTATTACCGTTCTTACATCTAACTGTAGTGCTCTTCGTTTCTTCTCCTTGTTGTTCTGTTAACTCCTAAAATTAATCTCAGCACTGCGTCTAACATCTCTTCAGATTGAAGTAAAACTGCTCTGAATTTACATTCCATAAGGATGTCACCGATCAGCGATTCCATTTTCATTCAGTATTCTCCGCACTCAAAGCATTTGCGCCACTTTAGGTTGCTAACTTAAGTTAATTTGTCATTAAATTAGTCAGGATTACATCCCAGTTCCATACACCACCCTTGTTCTGTGTGTTAATTTTATCCATGAATGGCGGGATGTAAAGTTTAACTGCCGACTCCGATTGACCGATTCGAGTTACTGCTCATGAGAATTTTATTTACTCTCAGAGTTTTTGCTAGAGGACTTGCTCAGAGAAAGTCGCCGAACGAGGATTTGCTGTGAGGAAGTCGCCGAACGAGGACTTGCTGTGAGGAAGTCACCGAAAGAATTCTTTTTTTTTTTTTTTGCAAATTTCGTTTTGTTCGAGGCATCTGACCTGGGATTTGAAACAAAAGCTCTCACCTAATAAAACAACACAGACTTTTGCTTGCCCAATCATGTTGTTGGCAGCAGAGCCTACTCTAAACAGCTCAGGATAGGATAGTTAGCACGTAAGATTTTTTAACACAACCTTTCATTGGGTTCTTACGAGCCCAGCGCACGTCTACAGCATCAGAATTTATCATTGCCTGCTGCTGTTATCCGTTATTCACAATTTTCCACACAACAATGTTGCCTGCTGAGAGATTGAGGAAAAAACCTTCTGACCATTTAAGTCACATAATCCCCGGTACATTTAACTTCCTCAACGATCCGGAAGTGTGGTGCTTTCTGAATTTTGTATATCAGAGTATGAGCGATCGTTACACTGAGCTGAACTGTCTTCCATAACAATGTTGCCTGCTGAGAGATTGAGAAAAAAACCTTCTGACCATTCAAGTCACATAATCCCTGGTACATTTAACTTACTCAGCGATCCGGAAGTGTGGTGCCTTCTGCATTTTGTATACCAAAAGTTATGAGCGATCGTTACTCTGACTGACCTGTCATTTTATTCTTCGCTACATTAAGTTAGACCCATAGTGGGTTTAATATAGAGAGGCATGTAAATAATTATTCCTGATAGGGTAAGTGGTAGGGAAGCCCAGAATTTCCGTCTCCACTATTCCATTGTGTAACTAACATTTACTATTCGATTGCTGGGACTTTTTCACGCTGAAACATTTAGGAAATTCGAAATCGGAGAACCAGAAGCATTTTTTTTAGGACACAATTAAATTGTAATTTACCAGCTGGCCCTCGATTATCATTACTTTATTAAATAGAAATGGAAAGAGTAAGAAAAAGTGTAGTTGGCTGTGTCTGCAAAATATACAAACTACAACAACAACAACAACAATAGCAACGAAAATAGCAAAAAAAAAAAAATAAAAGAAAAAAAAAAATAGAAGACAGACGAAAGTACCGAATTAGAAAGAGAAAAAAAATACGGAAAAAATCAACAAAATAAACGAATAAATGCTGAACTTAAACGAACAACTTAGACTTGTACGAGTATGAACGTATGCCTGCGATAAAATTTTTCATTTTTTTTTGTTGCTGTTGCTTTTGCTGTTGTTTTGCTACTTTGTGCTGCAAAATTATTGTCTCTGACAGTGTGTCTATACGTCTGCCTTACCGTTTGTCTGTTCATTTAAATGTTGGAATTCTTTTTAACGAACAAACTGGCGTTAGTAGTCGAACATGAGACGAATAGCAAATGCTAGACACTTATTAGGCCGTCTCATTCACCACCCTGTTTAATATGCGAGTCAATTGAAAAGTAACCTGACATGCAAGCAATGACAAGCGAATCTTTTCAAATTACACGTCATTGATTGGATGGTGATGGTACGTACAATGAAATTCATAGGAAATCTTCCAATTGAATCACGGTCAGTAAGATGGCTAACGCTAGATGCTTCAACTTAAAAGATCTTTTGTGTCCTTAGTTTAGTAACGAATGCTGATCAGTGCAACCAGCACAGGTGATGGATAAATAGTTAATCACAAACGTCGATAATGATAATGAAATGTATGGCGGATGGAATGAGACAAATGTACTTCCGCCGTCTTGAAGATGCAACACAAACTCAGACTATAAAAAAGAAGAAGAATGGATTCCCATGCTCACATGACAATCATGATGGGAGTATTGTTTGAGTGGAAGGTACAGCCCGCAGAGGATGAGGCGTACGGATCCAGACCAACACAGAGCCTATAAAGTTTCAATCTGTTACTAAACGAAGCTACACAATTGTTCAAAATGTGCCAATCACTTAGGTCACCACTACTCGGCCAGCGACGAATATTTGTCATCCTTTGTTTCCTTTAGCTCAACGTCTTAACTCTACGGACATACAGATTAACGTTGACTTGTTTTTATGTCCATCACCATGACAGCAAGACACTTTGATTAATTTTTAATTGACCCACTTTGAAATCGTTGCCTGATAAAAAGCAAAGAGTAGACACACTCTCTGGTATAGATTCCCAAACTCATGTAAAACAACGAACCAGCAACGCCGGTAGAAAGAGGTGGATGTTTGAAAGTCTGTAAGTCAAATGGTAAAATTCTTCAACAGCATTCAGCGTTGCAGCGAGATGTCACAGAGTAACAGAGCAGACCAGCAAAAACAATCCAACAACATACGTTCCTATGGGCCCAATACACATTTCGCTTTTAGCCAGGTTGAGTCGTATACACTTCTACACTTGACTGTGTGATAATTGCTTAAAGGCCAGACGACAGAGTCAAAGTACAAAGGACAATACAGCCAAGTAATGTTTTAAGGCTTACAAGGTAGGATTAACTTCTTCACTTGTGCCTTTAAGGAAGGTTTTGTGAAAACATCATTTTCCTAACAGAGACTGGCAAATAGCATCAGAATAGTTGCGCATCACTGGAAGAAAAGTAAAGAAATGGAAACATACAACAGATGAGTGATCTAAGGACACTCATCTGACAAGTCATCTAACGTTATTGCAAGCGGTCTTTTCTTATTAAAGCTGCAGCTTGTCTCGTGTTCCTTCAAGACAGCAGAGGTATATTGGCCTCGTTTCATCCGCCATATACTTATGTTGCCTTTAAGTCTTCACCTTTGCATGTGAGAATAAAGCTACGGGATGTACTCAACAGACTTCTGGCAGCCTGTATTGCATTGTACTCAGGAAACCTTGTAAAGGTCTACTTGTAGACTGAAATCAATTTCGAGCTAATATACTAGCCAACATTGCATTCAACACAGCTAAACTATCCACATAAACAACCAATATAATCCCTCGGCGTAAGTTGTTCCCAGAATAGTTCCGAAGTCTAGCAAACCTCTGAGCCAGAAGTGATCAAACAGCCTATTAGATAGCTTTATATTAACTCCAGAGAAGACCTCTACGGGCCTTCCAAATCCATGACGACTATTATAGGAACAGTTTTAAATGAAGAAGAAGAGAAAAAGAAAAAGGAAAGAAA
>QOCX01000223.1:0-68719 GCA_005959815.1 Sarcophaga bullata
TACATGATAGTCCAGAGTGTCCTCTTTCCAACGGTGGTAGTGGGATAGCTGAAATAATTCCGTCCTCCAACCCCACCATCCATCCTTTTTATTTCAACACTATTGTTTACAAATAATAATGATCATAATGAGAATTAAACTTCATGTCAATAGTCTTATTTTCACTGTTAAAGAGTTAACATTGCTCTGTTAAGGGTATATTTTGCTCTGTTAAGAGCAAATTTTGCTCTGTTAATGCCAAATGTGGCGTTGCTAAAATTTATGGATTGCGTCTTGGATTTTCAAATTCGAATTTAACTTCACACACATGTTTTATTGGGGAGACCTTAAGCTACAATTTGTATATAGTGGGACAGCTACAGCTAGTTCTATTTTTCCACAATATCAATTATCCTACCCAGACTTTGTTAAAATAAATGCTTTTTTTTTGTTTACATAATTGGCCATTACAACCCTTCAGTCAGGATTACGGCCTAGCTTCTCACACCACTTATGTTGTGTGTGTTAATTTTATACATGGGTGGTGGGACCTACAGTTTACAGTCAACTCCGAATGACAGTTTTTTAAGAAACTTTTCATGGCAATTTTATTTACTCTCAGAGTTTTTGCCAGAAATCTGCTGAGAGGAAGCCGCCGAAGAAATATTTTTTTTCATATTTCGTTTTTGATGTCTGACCGGGGATTCGAACCCTGGCCTTTCGTCTAATAACCCAACACACTACCTACTAGACTACGGCAAAATTCTATTTTTTAAATGAATTTCCGAATTCAAATAGAAGCTTTTACACTCAGGAACGTGTGGCATATAATTTTTAAGGAATTGATTCCAAATATACGATTTGGATGATGTCTTCCTTGACCATTCTTTATATTTGCTGTTAATCACTTAACATTGCTTTGTTAACTGTTACATTAGCTCTGTGAAAATGTTTGGTTTTTGTCTTTGCTACTTAAATTCCCATTCTAGTTGGTTACATAGTTCTCTGTGAATACCCCAAATGTCTGGATTGTCAATATTAGAGAAAATCTTTCAAACTTCAGATACAAAAAAAAAAAAAAAAATTGTTTAACATTTTTCACTTTCAAATGCAGCGGCAACGATAAAGATCAGTTTTTTTTTCAATTCTTTTTTTTTACAATTTTTTTTGCTATTTTAAACGTTCATTACACATGGAAAATTTACATAATTATCCCATGAACACTTTAACTAATACAGCACATGTGGGGAAAATTTCAAATTCAAATTTACATAATTTAACCAGACACTGGAAAAGGAAAAGAAAAACTAAAGAAAATAGATCAACAAGTAACAGAAAAAAAAGTGGTAAAAAAAATCTAAAAAGAAGCATGAAAGGTATTGCATGATTACGAGTTAAATAAAGCCATGGTTTATTTTTATTATTTTTTTTTTCCGTTTTTAATGCAAGAAAACTTGGAGAACATAAATCTTTAGAGAAGATTTCCAGATTGAGCCACAGAAATTGTAACAACTTTATAATGGTTGGTCAATGGATGCATGGATGGTGGTGATGGTAATGGTAATGGTGATGGTGATGGCAAAGGGCTGGTCGGTTAGTCGGCTGGTTTAACCAGTTAATGGTTTAATATGTAAAGAGCGCAGTTAGAGAACGAACCTTGAAGCTAATAAAGCCACTAAAACAATAACAACAAACAGAAAAAAGAAATAAAAATTAAAATGTCTATAAACAAGTGAAAATAATCGACCAAAAACAAATCGCCTTGAAATTTGAAAATTTTTTTTATTATTTATGAGCCCGCAATTTAGGGAGAAGCCTTTTTTTTAGCATTTAGCCGTTGTACAAGCGTTTGTTTGTTTCAATGCTGATGGCCAAAGTTGAGTGTTAGAGGAAGGCGCTAAATATCTTAAGATTGCTTGCAACATGAGGCAATTCTGTTTATTCTGTGCATACACAAAATAAAATCAACAATGTTTTTAACAAGCCAAAAGGTAAACATTACAATTTCAATTCTTTGAATTGATCACAAAAAAAGGTATTGCACCATATGCACATGCCGACAGACAGACAGACGGAACGTCGGAGCAAACAGTCATGTATAGTGTTAACACAAGTATTGCCATGTTTGCTGCATGTTGCATGTTGTTCACATAGTGCATATAAAAAAAAACGCATAAGAATAATGCTTTACGAGCCTAAATACTCCCTGTACCGTGTTGATCGCTTCACACTTATCCATTAGATGCTGTGATAGATGTTATGCCAAAATTGTTTATGATGGTTTTTTAAACAAAAAACAAAAAATAACTCATGCATCATGCATCATCATCATCATGCATCATTGATCTACTCATATTGGCGGTATATGTGCTGCAACACATACTCCATTCACATACATCTTGTAGCACAGTATATCGATCATTTTGTTTTTGTATTAATTTCAAGATATTTTCCAATAACTTTACTCTTCTGTTTTAATTTTTTTTTTTTTTAATTTGTTTATGCAGATGATGAGTATGATGACGATCAGTATGTTGCCTGATGCTGGTACTATTGCTGCTGATCTGTGAATAATGAACGCATTATTTTCAGTGTTTGTTTGTTTTTGTTTTTGTTTTTTCTCCCGAACTCTAGTTTGTTGAGGGTTTGAGGCCATTTACGAGTATTTAGGTTTTTAACAAAAAAGCCAGTAACAATATTGCCGAAAAGCTAACAACATTTGAAATTGCATTTTCAAATAATTTTAAATACCGAAAATGAGTTTTCTTATTGCAAAATGCAAGGAAGGGTGTATGAGAAGTTATTGTGTTATTAATAAAGCAATATTAATACATACATTGACGGATGGTTAGTAGAAACAAGTGAAAATCGAAAGCAGTTAAATGTAAGGACCCATGGCTAATAAGTGTATAGTGACGTAAAGAGAAGCACTGATGCATAAGCATGCCAAACGAGCTTCCAAAGCTTCATTTATTAAAAGCCTTCCACCACACCAAACAATCATAGTTCAGCACGCACTGTTTGTGGCTTGACTCCATCATCATTCTCAAGAACTAAACATTTCACGCAGCAGTTTACGTCGAATTTTATGAAACGATCTCGGTATGACGCCTTACAAAGTTCATTTAAATCAAGAGTTGAAGTTTCATGACCAGCCACTTCGTTTTCCATTATCGTTCTCAGGAATGGAACATTTCAGGCAGCAATTTACGTCGAATTTTGTGAAACGATTTCGGTATGACGTCTTAAAAAGTTCAATTGAATCAAGAGTTGAAGCGTCATGACAGTCCACTTCGTTTTCCATTATCATTCTCAAGAATTGAACATTTTACGCAGCAGTTTACGTCGAATTTTGCAAAAAGAAGTCGGTATGACGTCTTAAAAAGTTCAATTGAATCAAGAGTTTGGCCTCACTAAATGGGCCAAGGAGAAACTGCACGATGATGTTGATTTTGCCACAAAACTTCTTCTTTTCGAATAAAACTCATTTTCATCCTTGCGGCTTGTGGAGAGGGGCCCATATTTCTTTGAAAATGAGGAAGGCGCAACCATGATAATCGACTTTTTTTTTTGGACCCATTCTTCATGGTATTGATGTGAATGATGTTTGGTTTCAACAGCACCACCAAACCACAGATAATTGCTGCAAATGTGCTAATAACACAGGCTATTTTATTTAAAGAATGCTGTAATGCTCGCAGTAAACCAACGTCTCTTGACGCTTTAAAAGTACCAACACTTCAATAAGATCTTGTTGAATCTCGCATGGGATTTAGATAAGCTAACAATTTCGACCTTCAGTTAAAGGAAGCCTACCGGCAAGATCCAAATCTCGATTTCCTTAAACTCTTTCGATTATTTGTATTTTTAATTGTGGATAGAAATCCAGGAAACCAATTTTATAATCTTTATGGTTGGATTAGACAAGGTTAGAAAGTTAGAAAGACAAGACAAAGTCTGATTGATGACCATGATATACTTTAAAGATAGGTTTTGTATGTTGAATGGCGTAAAATATTCGTATTGATAAAACCGTTGAAGTCCCAGGAAGTACCTGCACCTATCATGAATAAATTGTCTGAATTCTGTTGCTGTTAAAACTTTCAGGGCTCTATGAAACTAATGACCAGAAAACTCTTGTACAACAGAACTGACCCTGCACAAACATCGAATAGTGAAAATTTTTTCAAAATTGTCAACATTGATTGTAACTTTTAAAGACCGATTGAGCCTGCAGTTTGCGCCTGTTCCTTCTACGCCATTTCTTGTAGTTATATTGAACAGGATTTGCCATTTTCTCAAACCTATATATTGAAATCAGCATTAACATCTAGTTCCCGCCACTCATGGATAAAATTTATACGCTTAGCATGGTTGGTGTGCTAAGCTTGGTTGTAATCTTGACTAAGTGGTTGGTATTATCAATTAAGTAAGTCAGTAATATAAGAGAAGCTACGATTATCTACGTATTCCAGTAGCTAAGCTTGTATAATGATAATATTTACGTTGACATTCTCAAAGTGGGCTTGAAGTTGGACTTGAAATCAACATAACTCGAAATGAAAATATCATCCGCATAATCTAAATGCTCGTGGTGATGTAAGACTACATGGAATTTCTGAAAAAAAGTTCTCTAAGATATCCTATTGTGAATAGTTATCTTCTAAATCTGCAGCCTGAAGAACTGAAGAAAATTTCGTATGCTCGTACATAGCGCCCAAGATCAAAATTATTTTCTAATTTACGATTTTCCTTAGAGAAGTCCACTCTTGAAATTGTGTAATCTCCAACAACATGGGGTTATTGTGCTGATATAGAAACAAGATGGCTCAGTATTTCCTGGCAATATGTTGTCCCTTAAACTTGAAACTCACAATCAACAGAATTGCTTAGTTTTTGGAAGGCAAAAGTACTTGCTACTTGTCACTACTATCGGTTTTTGTCTCTTGAAGAGGTTGATCCATTCATTTATCTTTTTTCTGTTCATTTATTGTCTCCTCTTACTGGTTAAACGATTACAACAGAACTCAGCATAAATTCTGAGAATTGTGGACAGTAACTTAAAGGACTTTAGAGAGTGTCCCCCATTGTTAGTACAGCGTGGGAATGCAAGGGTATTGGCCTTAACTCTCAGTTGTTAGAGTATTACAGTGTTGTATTGAAGGTATTACTTTCCCATGGGAAATTTTATGTTCGTTATTGTGCTGACTTTTAAAATGCTTAACAAAACTGTTTCAGAAGAAACCCATTGTTCCGGTTTATATTGAACAAAAATTTTTTTTTAATTTCCAATTTTCAAATCATCATCACAATGATGACAATAATTATCATAATTTCGCTATTTACACTGACATTGTAGTTGAATAACTACAAATACTACGTATTTATTTATAAAATTTATTCCACCTTTTAATTTAATGTACAAAGTAAATGGACTCCACATATCCCAATGCATGCTATTTCCAGGAATAGAGATTGTAAATTTTAAATCTAGGAATTATCTCTAAACGCCATCTGACCCTGGCGTATTTAAGGTAATACCTCAACACAGAAAAAAAGAAAAATCTTTCAAGATTTATGAGAATATTTTACTTTTCCTTTTTGAAATTCAAAGAAATCTTTAAGAGAATGGCAGGCGGCTCTCTTAAATAATCGAATTGTCAAAAGGTTTGTTTAAATTCTGATCCAGATTTCAAGGAAATACTTGCGTGCATACGTACATCCGGTACTTTTTCAAATTGCCGTGTTAATCATTTCAATTAGCGTTTGACTAAATTTAACAATTGGAAACTAATTTGTTATAAAATACATGTATTAACGCGTATTTGTTTAAATGTTTACCCAATAAACAATGCAGCTTATGTAACAATATCTAGTGGCTCGTCAAATATTAAGAAATTTGAAACCCTTTTTCGTAAATACGCCACACAAATAGAGATGGAGAAAGTAAACAATTTAAACAATTGTTTTGCATCATCATCCTCCCTCTGTTTAACATTAAAGGAAATCCGTCTGTCATTATGACCATGTCATTTAGTGGCATATGTCACTAACACAAGAACTCATTGTTAAAATTAGAGAGACTGTGCTGAAAAGGGGTTTTTATTTTTGGTGTAGCATAAGTAAACATTTAATTATTCATTAAATTTCCATTAAAATAATGAACTTATACTGTATTGATATGTATGTATGTATGTATCCTGCATCAATAACAAATAATAATGACAAGCGGCGCCGAGCCTCTCATCAGCGACAGATGACTATGCTAGAGTAGAACAAATCTGAAACAAATCAAAGAATTGTTTGGAATGTGTGGCATATGTTTTATGACAGCCTCATTTTCCTAAAGCCTAAAAACCTATCTAACCAGTAACAAATTTACTGACGTTTGCACAATTCCATCTTGAGTTGAGAGCATTTTACTTTGGCTTGTGGAAGTTGCGGTAGTACAGAATGACACCTTGACGGTTTTAATATTGAAGTTAACACTGTAAACCCTTACTTATTACAGCGGATTAGTTAAGATTATGGCCTAGCTTCTCACACCACCCATGATTGTGTGTTAACTTTATGCATGAGTGCTGGCACATGCAGTCGACTCCGAACGACAGATTTTTGAGAAACTTTTCATGGCAATTTTTATTTTTCTCTCAGAGTTTTTGCCAGAAATCTGCTAAGAAGAAGCTCTCCGAAGAAATATTCTTTTATATTTCGTTGTATTAGCGTTGTCTAGACTAGGGGGAAAGGGGGCTTAAACCACTGCCCCACGTCTAATAAGGCAACACACTACCTTCTAAACTGAAATAGTGTCCTCCCTGTAGTTTAGTTAAATATTCTGATTAATCCTGACTGAAGGGTTGTAAATTGGTCATTCAGTCAGGATTATGACCTAGCTTTTCACACCTCACCCAGGGTGGTGTATGATTGTGTATGTTAATTTCTTGCATGATTGGCAAGACCTAGAGTTTAAAGTCAACTCCGAAAGAGGGATTTTTAAGAAGCATTTAATGGCAATGGCCAGAAATCTGCTGAGAGAAAGTCACCGAAGAAAAATGTTTTTACATTTTCCTTCTGCGGTCTGGCCTGGGGCTGGAACCCTGGCCTTTTGTCTAATGAGCCAACATACCACAGTACTACTACTACCTATCCGATTCAGCTCATTCCACCTAACTATTATAACTTTGTTATCTTATGTATTGGTATTGTATAATCAAAATCTTTACTACACAGTCGTAAAATCCAAATTGTAAAACTTTCTCCGTTTACAGTCTTTTACAATATCAGATCGTGTTTATTAATGTTTAAATCAGCAGAACAACTTGTCACATTGTTTAACACTGAAATAAATATCAACAGATTATTGTGTACAATGTTAACAACAACAACAACAACAACAACAACAAACATCCTTGCCTTTATGTTGTAGTTATCCCCCTATTTCCCCCAAAAAAAAAATGTTCATTTCGTTGTCATTCTTCCTTTCTTTCTTTCTTTAGTTTGGAAATGTTAAGGTTGACTTACAACAACAAAACATAAAACCTCATCATTATGTCATTATCAATGGCAATGGGGCAGAAGCAAAAGGCTACAAATGCATCATGCAACAAGCATTACATAAAGACAGACAAAACTTATGTAGAAGTAGACAAGAAATAGATGAGGGTTACGCGCGCCTTAATTGTAAAGCAATTGAGCAATTGAGTTGAAAATGATTGGCTTCATGTACTAGTCAAGAGCATGGTAGCTTGCATGTTCTATTCCTTTTGAATTGATAAAAATGAACTTAAAAAGAAGAAGAAGAAGAAGAAGAAAACAATATTTCTTCTAAACACCTTTGACTGCTGCACAATGCCGTGCAACAATTGCATGTAGAAGATGTACTCTCTCCCTCGATAACTGGTTGTTAAAATGGCAGCAGTATTTCAGACAATTTTCAGACATAAATTTCAATGTTAAATTCTAAATAATCGACAGGGCATGAAATGTTATTGCCTCGTATATCGCAAAATTATTGGAAAGCCGCATGAGCTCGCGTTTGTGTGTTATTTTGACATTCAACATCCGTATCTGGTCTAGTAATAGTATTTCGTTCTGATTGTCTGTGTGAGTATGTCCGTCTGTCGTTGTTTATAGGTTTCCCTTGCCCAATTCATCTGTCTGGCGGTATTTATGAAATGGAGATGAATGTGATTCGTAATGTGAGAAAAAAAATGAAAAAAATTTTCCGTAAAAGGATGAACAGAAGTGTTACAAAAACTCCATTTAAACTATTTTTGGAATAACGAAAACGTTAATGATGAATGAATTATTAAATATACAATCATCATATCAATATTGCGGCAGAAGGAGAATAGATGGATGAGACAACTTAAAAATTTTCCTAAATTTTGATTCCGATAACATGCTTAATCGATTACCTAAAATGAATGCCAATACCTTTGAAAGGCACAATACCGGACATGACTTATCTCAGATGACTGAGCTATAAGCAGTTAAGAAACTTCGAACACGTTACAGACTTTCTATAAAAAATATGTCTGGTATCGCTTAGTGGGTGAGCACATAGACTTTGAGAGAGACTTCGTCTAACTGAAATACGTTGTGACCTAGAGTGCACTGGCGTGTATGAAAATTTCTCGAAAACTAATACGCCTTATTTGAAGTGTATACAACAAAGCATCGCGCGCAATTAAGGCTGGAAAAGTACTAACTAGGATGATGGAATTTGCAATAGATGTTCGACAAGGCTGTATTCTGTCATCACTACTACTTAACATAATTCTTTGCCATCCTTGGAGAAGCCTTTAAAAACAGTAAGGACTTGCAGACAATATATGCCAGTCAGAAAATAGCTTCTCGGCTCTTGAAAGGAACTTAGAAAGCTTAAGCTTGATACTGGAAGCAACAGGTCTAAGGATTACTATAACAAACAGGAAAAGTCTCTACGAAGCGATTTACACTAGGCACAAACGAAGTAGAAGAAATTATCCAATTATGTTATCTGGGGAGCATAATATCCACCAATCAACGATCAGACGAGAATATTGATAATCGCTTACAACAAACCCATCAGATATTTGAACGCTCCAGAGATATTTGGAGTTCGTTACCTATAATCCTGCAATGTTTAATGCAAATAAAATCTATCCTTTTGTACCGTTACGAGAACAGTCTGCTAATACGAGGAGAAGACAACTAGAACCAAAGTAAATGGCAATAGAAAGAGCTTCCTCTCAGCAATCTTCTGGTAAAATCTTAGAGAGTAAAATGAAATTGGCAAGACAAAAAGACTCAAATCTGCCGTCTTCTAAAAGTCCTTCCGCTCATGGATAAAATTAACACACGTAAAATGAGTGGTGTGAGAAGCTAGGTTGTAATAACAATTTAAGTAAGTAAGTAATTATACGGAATACTTATTAATTCATCATTCGTAATTCCCTACACACCATCGTACAATAAATCTACCGCAACTAAACATTTTTTATTTTCATGTGGCAAGTCTGTAAACATTTTAAAGAAAGACTAGTTTCATGTTGCATGTACTGCATGGAATTTAATCCCAAATGCAGTCCATATAAGCAAAATATATGCGGGTATTTATAGAGTGCAACAGTAGTGTAGAAAGAACCAGAATTTATAGACAATAAATCAATTTGGAAATAGAAATGAAAATGGGAATCGAATCTTTGAAATCAATTTTGAGTTAAATTTTAAAGACACCAACAACAACAACAACAACAGTAAAAACAACAAACAAAAGAATTAAAAACTTTAGACAGTCATCCCAGTGAGGATGTGTAGAGAATGTGAACCCTTTTCATGCACAAATGTCCGCCTTTGACACTGCATGTGTGTGGTACTTGATTTGTGGCACCAATTAGTTGCCATCTAATCATTTTAATATTCAGTCTTCAATAGGAACAAAACAAACAACAACAAAAAAACACACACACACAGATTGGTGTCACTTTATGGTTGATGATGAACTTGAACTTCTTTTGCTTTATCATTATTGTCTTTAGGCTGTGTGATCATTTTAAGAGGATTAACTTAATAATGAAATCTGTAACATGATCTTTGCCACTTAAACCATGTCAGATTGATTTTTCTTTTGTTTTGTTTTTTTTCCTTTTTTTTTTTCAAAAAAACATCGCATGGGAGAACATCGATTGTCGTCGATGTCAGTTGTTATTAAAGTTGATTTCAACATTTGTTGCCTGCCACTTAGATTGCTTAGATTGCCACTGCCAGTGTTACTTTCTGTTAAATGCTGAGGCTACTTCAACATGATACAACAATATTGTGTCGATTGTGTCTTCCGATAGACATTTGGGGGCATTTCGATTTCAATTTTGAGTTCAGCTTAAATAATTTTGTAAACATTTTCACTTTCCATCATTAACTTAACATAGCTAAGCTACCGAGTTCAGTGAATTTAATTTTTGTTTGTTGCCTCCTTTTTCTCTTTGATAGATTTTAGGCCTGTCATCTCTAATTGATTTCAATGTCAATGAAGTTGATCTCTACTATCTTAAGACGAATGAAATTTAATACAAAATGATTCCTTTTTTTTGCTTTTTAAAATTCTATCAAAAAGGAATTTCAATTAAGAACTTAAAATAGCTGCTAATGATGAAAGAAAGATTGTTTTTTTTTTTAATTTCATTGGTTTAAGCTATGCATGAGAGAGAATGGAATTTGAAAGGCTTGTTCACAATTAAAAATTGCCCTTAAATGAACTTAAGTGAGTTCCTTTATGAATACATACACATAATTGGTCATTACAACACTATTATTATTGTTGTTGTGTTAATTTTATCCATAAGTGGCGGAACCTAGAGTTTAAAGTCGACTGCGTACAATAGAATTTTGTTGAGAAACTTATCATGGCGATTTTTTATTCACTCTCCGAGTTTTTTTTTGCCAGAAATCTGCTGATAGGACGTTGCCGAAGAATTATTTGTTCATAATTCGTTTTGTTGAAGAAATAATTTTAAAATACACCTCCATTCGATCACTGGAACGAACATTTGAAAAACGTCACTGGAAACGCCACTGAAAACTCTACTGGAAGCCAAGAATGAGAAGAATCAGAAGAAAGGAGGAATATATCTCAACCTAAGAAGAAGAGTATATAAGAGTAATGAATCCGGGTCACATTCCTTTGAGAAAAAAACCGGAAACATTAAAGAGCAGGGCAATTAAGCTTTAGGGAATCTTAATATATTCTAGACCAGGCGCTAAGATCGCTGGTTTTGTAGGTATCGCCAGGCTTGAGTAGGTAATACAAGATCAAGCTAACGGAAGATAGTACCATATATCAGGTCCAGAGAATAAATCACCGCAGTCTAGTAGGTTGTATATTGGTTTATTAGATGTAAAGCCACGGTTAAAACCCCAGGTCAGACATCTTCAACAGAACGAAATATGGAAGACGAATTCCTCTCAGCAGATTTCTGGTAAACACTCTGATAGTAAATAAAATTGCCATGAAAACTTACTCAAAAATCTGTCGATCGTAGTCGACTTTAAAAACTATAGATTCCGCCGCCCATGTACAGAAATAAAACCCACAGTATAAGTCGTGTGAGAAACTGGGTTGTAATCCTGTATTTATGTATGGATGTGTTAAGTCTACTAAGTTTCTTTTTGTGTAGGAATTGCGTTCTCCGCCAATTGAGGAATATGCTATCTTCTCCGATAGAAGTTGAGTATGGAACCAATCGGTATAACTTTCAGGGGAAATTTTAAATTTTATGAAGTTACTCAAACGTCAAATTACGACTTAGATTTTCTGACGGAAATCTACGTTTTATACAAAAAGTTTTAATTTCGATAAGGTTTAGATATTAAAAAATGGCGGACAAATTCAAAATAAAATTCGAAATAAATTAATAAAAAGTCTTGGATGGAAATAAAATGAACTACAAGTGGATAGGAAAAGTGTCAGCTGTATGCCTCTGATGGAAAATACAACACTATTCGATTTATACCATGAATGCAAACAGAATCCAAATATTTATGGCTATGTTATCTATTTTTCAATCATTGGTTTGCCTTTATCTTTTCTTTTAAATCAGACTTTCACCACGTTCATGGATCTTGATACCAAAACTTGAGAAGAATTCGATTAAACGATTAAATAGGCGATGCAATAAAAATATGGCAATATTTTATACGACACAATTACATAACTTAAGTGGTCATTACACCACCCATGTTGTGAGTGTGTTAATTTTATCCATGAGTGGCGGGGCCTACAGTTTTAAATCGATTCCAAGAGACAGATTTTTGAAAGTTTTTCAAATTTTATCACATTATGTTTTATCTGAACTACGGTTTGAACCGTGGCTTCACATCTAATAACCCAACATACTACTGACTAGACTACGGCAACTATACGACACAATTACTTAAGATTTGAAATACTGTTCTTGGTGACAATTTTTTTTTTAAATTTTAATCAAACGATAGAAACCCCATTTATTTGAAAACTTTTATTCAAAAACCCTCCTTTAATTGTGTCCTTGATTTGTTTCAGATTCATTATTCAAGTAATGGCAGCTAATTTTTTGTGATAACTTTCCTGTTTGAATCCTAGTCTTTACTAAGAGGAGGTCATTGCCTTCATCAGGTATTGATTGTTGATGTTATATTGTCTGATGAGGCTTCCTAGATGTAATTAGAATTACAATTCGAATTGCTTACGTTTGTAATAAAACACTTTAACCAGTACACCACATCACCTGTTAACTGAATTTTGATCCTGCTACTTAATGCAGGTGTCCCTGGTTTCATTGCAAGCCTTTAAACGTTCCAATACAATCCACTCAGGCATTGATAAGATCGTATACTTATTTCTCTAGCTATCGGCACAAGACTCCTCTATGACGGAGAGAGGTCTGCTGGGAACAACCATACCTGAAGACTGATGACAGAACCGGAATCAAATATAACCAGGAAACAAACTGAAAAACATCACATCAGTTTCCAGCTCATATTATATGCGAATCCTTTAAGGTGGCAATTAGTTTGAAAAATTCTTTCTTGCTCCTAGGAATTATTGGATTAAATATAACCATAGTATTACAAGTTTTTTTTTTCTTAACACAGCCCTTATAATAGCAAAAGCGTAATTAATTAATTGAATTAAGATTAATTCTTAATTAAAATACTTTGTATATCGATTACCATTCAATATGGTGACATATTTAGTTCGAAAGTGTCAATACAGGATCTGACGATAGTTTAACTTAACATTTCTCATACTTGCAGTTGCAGTTGCAGTTGCAGTTGTTGCTGTTATCGCATCTGAGGCGAGTATTAATTAACCTTGATTAGCATATCGAATAGTCTAATTTAAATGGCGCCTGGCACTTTAAATAAACTGCGATTAAATTCTATTCAAATACGATAATTATTCATTGATTAGGCGATTAATTTCACAAATTAAAATGGAGTGTTTACCACCCCCCACCCCCCTTCCATATATGTATCTACAATGGTGTACGAGTGTGCGTTTGTGTCAGTGGCAATATATATGCCACTACTGTATAGGTAGGTGTTGGGAGAAGGTGGAAATTGCAATAAATTGTGACAACTTGCAGACAGATTGTAATAAATTAGCAATTAATGGCATTGCGGTAAATATTGATAAATCATGTTTCGGGCATATTATTTAAAAACAACAACAACAACAACAACAACTAATAACAGACAGACACTGTTATTTTTTTAAACCACTTGGCGGCAGGCCAAGGGGCCCAATTGGATTTAAATATTTTATTTTAATTTAATCGCGATTTATTTTCCATTTTTTTTCTCTTTCTTCATATTAAACGCATGCATTAACTAAACAAATTAAAATCATTATTAATTAGCAACTAATCATAATTTCTAATAACTGACATATAACAACAACATCAGCAACAACAACAACAAATGAAAAAAATAATAATAAAAACCAACACGCAACTCTAAGCTTCGTGTATGGCTTGTGTTTTCCGTACGTTTATAAGATTTTTTTCTTTTATTCCGCACACACACACACACACACTCACATGGTTGTACGAGTATGTGAACCTTCTTGCCGTCTTGCCAATGGAGACTATTAACACGATTAATCTTGAATACTTTAATTAATTATACTCGGTAAGGTAAAGCAAATATTTGTTTATTTACAACGTCAAAAAATATTATCAACACTGTAAGAAATTCTTAGACTACCTACGTCAGTTGCAACCAATGATCAAAGACTTCCGCAACGGCCGGCGGTATACCAGAAGTTTATCTTATTCGTTAAATCATGAGATTTCCTTGTGCTGGTATACTCTAAATGAGTTTTGTTTCATATTTAAGGCAAAACCAGTACAATTTTCACAATCTAATCCTTAAAACCAAATATTCAGAAATACAAGAGAGCAAACATCCACGTAAGGCGTTTGAAATTTTCCTGAAAACTCGTGCAATCCACATGGTCTACCCCTCAAAGTAATTCATGCAGAAAGCCACCAGAAAGGAAAACATTATCATTTAATAGCAAAGGAATAGATCCACCAACTTCCCAACACCTGTAGAATATATATCTTCACAGATAATGTTGGCCAAACAACTTTTCCCCAAGGAAAGCTTGATGAATGCAACCTACACAACGCAATTAAGCTTTGTGACGACAAAAAAAAATTAGAAAAGCTTACAGAAATAATAGCTTCCTTTTAACTACATCGACGAAATTCTCTTTTTTGAAGTAAAATTTACAAAGATTTAGCACTCAAAGCAATTTTATTGAAGAAAAATGTAATTGTTAAGCCCCGCTTATACAAACGTCCACGGAACGTAATCAAACTTAGGTTAGTTTTTAGGATATGAAAAGCAATGAGAAGGATTACCGAACTGTAATGTAATTTCGGTAAGCATTTCCATTGCTTTTCATACGCTAAAAAGAACGTACATTGCGTTATTTTCCGTGAACGTTTGGCTAACCGTTGCTTTAATCAAAATGGAGTGTGAAGCATAGATCTGCAATAAATTAAAGGGTACAGTTCCAGAAGTGCATAAGGAAAAATATAATAATCTGGGGCTGTAGAGTCTATTTATCCTATAGAAACTCATAGTTTGGTTTACAGAAATGAATATAACATCGTTGAACCAAACAGGCGTAGAAAAATTAACGATTACTTTGCAGGGAAAGGCGCATGCAGCGGACATTAGATAGGCAACTGATTTAAGCATTGACCATATTCGAGTTGAATCAAATTAACACGCATAATGGCTATGTTTCCGCAGTCGCCGTAGTCTGGTATGTAGTGTGTTGGCTTATTAGACATAAGAGCTGGGTTCAAACCCCAAGTCAGACATTTTCAGCTAAACGAAATCTGAAAAAATATTTCTTCGGCAACTTCCTCTCAGTAGATTTCTGGCAAAAACTCTGAGACTAAATAAAACTGCTATGGAAAGTTTCTCAAAAATCTGTGCCTCGGAATTGACTTTAAACTGTAGGTCTCGCCATTCACCTATAAATTTAACAACACATAACATAAGTGGCATGAGAAACTAGGTCACAATAGGATAGTAATGACCAACTATGTATGTATGTATGTAATGGCCATATTGGTAATCAGCGGGGGTATTATTTTCTTAGAAGTTGCTGACTAGATTCAGAGAGTCTGCGAATTGCAGCTCTGGTTGAATACATCTCCGACATTATACGAAATTATTTATTGCCCACGTCTATGTAAAATCCGCATATAACAAATCGTATATTGAAGAGATCGTGCTATGAAAGACGTCTTGAATTAAACCTACAAAACAGGTTATGGACCGATAAATGGAACATATTATATTTTACAATTATCACTGAGCAAGCATAATACAATTACAGTGAAATTTTGTTGAGGGAAGCATTATGGTGTAGGATCATAGGAATTTTTTGTAGAGTTACCAGTCATCAGTTTTTCTTCTTTAAGTTGAATCTGTTTTTCAAAGTGTAACTGACAATATTGTTATTATCCAATAATTTTTTTGCATCTAAAGCCAGTATTGCCAACTGATGTTAAGGTTATGGCACCAGACAAGCAATAGTGTTGGTAGTGATGGTGTTGATGATGGCGCTGGTTGTGTTGGTGGTGTTAATTGCTGTTCAACAGAGAAGAAAAATCCCTGACATAGACACTGGACCGATTGTTGTACATGAAGTGTACAATGAACAAACACAATAATGGCGGCGTCGTCGGTGACTTAAACGGCATTAATACAGCGCCTCAACCTTAACACCGACGCCAATGACATTTTGACATTTTTTTTGCAAAAAAGCAACAAAAAAGAACATATCACAGAAGGAAAAAAACTATTGGAACCTCTAGCAAATTGTCGCTTATGTGGCTGTCTTTGGTCGGTAAAATATGATAGTGGCTGGTTGTTGGTGTGATTCTTGTCGAGTCATAGCGAACGTGGCAAGTGGAAATTGTTCACGAAAACAACAACACAACAACACCACCATTGAATTTGTATTATGGATTGGATTTGTTGTAGGCAAATGTCATTTGGATTTAATTTCAACAAGTTATTCAAGTTGCTGATTCCACTGTGAAATTATTAAACTATGGCGCCAATTTAAATTCATATGCCAGCTCACACACATATATACGCCAACTAAGAAAAACACACAGTTGCACATGCTGTCAGTGATCAGCGATGGGAATGTTTGTTTATTACGCAAAGCATTCATGTGCGCATTGCTTAGTGTCTTACTTCCTTCATTTAAATTTCAATTTCGTGCCAGTAATTCATTTTAAATTTCATTTAATTTAATTTCATATTTAAATATGTAACATGAGTTATTATTTGTTGTTGTACAGTTTAGTTAGTTATAACTGAATACCATAATATTAATTAGGATTCGTAATTATTGTAATTACATTGGCTTTATAATTAGCATTGGCATTAGAGGAATTTAAAAATGTTTTGCAAATTGAAAAACAGATGGATTTTAACGAAGATTAATGACATTACACTGTCAATGTCAGTCTGTGTGTCTGTCTCTCTGTCTGTCTGTCTATCTGTCTTTCGTTTTGCCAATTAGACATGGCTTATGACGTTATTATAATTAAAGTTTTAATATTGTAGCGCATTATGTTATCCTAAATGTACACGCGCCCAATGCCAGACACTTGAAAGTATTTTTATTTAAATTTCTATCGCAATTTTTTTTTATTAACTTTTGTTCTGTTAGACTAATAAGTCTTTGAATTATTGACAGATAATTTGTCAAAGTTTAGATTCTATACAATAGCGATTTAAATATCGTGCATAAAGGCTGCTTATAATTTAGACTCTAATAAAGATTAATTTTAAAATCAAACAAATTACAACGCATTTGCAATTGCAATTTATTCTAATTGTTTTAAAATCATTTTGAAATTAAAAATACGCGGTTGAATCATACTGCCACACCGCTGTCATTAAATATTGCATTCGTACGCAGTTAACAAAGCAATTTATTTGCAATACGGAAATATGAAAAAAAAATCATAAAATTTCCTCGAAATTATGTTTATTATTGCTTAAATTGTGATCAAACATTTCAGGCACGTCTGTTTTGCTTAAACTTTGCCATGTAATACTTGATTGATGTAAACGAATTCAATTTAACGGTTAATGGGTAGGCCATTTATTCTTTATAATTTAAGCCACCGGTTTATTTCGAATCTGGCAATACCTATGTCATTCTATTCTGTTACAAAATTCAGAATATTATCTCCACTAAACATAATGAATTGATTTACGCTTGAGCAACTTAGGGATTTATTGGGCCAACTAGGAACTGCACTATAAAAAAAAATAATCGCATGAAGCTCATATTCATCTGGGTAGGTACGTGAATAAGCAAAATTGCTTTATTTGGGGCTCAGAAAACCAACACGTAGTCTTACAGTATCCAAAGCACTCATTACTAGTGACTGTTTGGTGCGGCTTGTGAATCGAAGGCATCATTAGCCCAGATTTCTTTGAAAATGGCATTTCTTTGTAAACATTACGGTCAATGTAGCCACTTATGGCACCATGATAATCGATTTTTTTGTACCAGCTCCTCATGGTATTAATGTGAACAATGTTTGGATAATGCAACTTGTCACACACCTCATGTCACAATCGATTCATTGCGTCAAACGTTTGATGGCAGTTTAATTAACCGCAATGGTAATGACAATTGGCAAGAAGATACGATATGACACCGTTGGACTATTTTCTATAGGGCGCCGATAAAGAAAAGTGTTATGCCGACAAACCACGTGCTGAGATACGACCCCATACACTCGAAAAGTGCACGAAAATTAGTCCGATCGAATGAGGTGCTGTGCGGCCAGCGGCAATAGTCACATGAATGAAATAATATTTCATTTCTAACCGGAAAAATTGTTTTTCATTAAAGAAATAAATTCGGCAAAAGTTCAAATCGTTGATGTTTTATTGCATTTTGAAATTTAATCCTTTAAATTGTCCACCCTATATCACTTTTCAATTTTAAATACTTTCTTATAACGGATATATCATTAGGCATACTTCTTACCTTAAAATTTATTTTATTCGTTTGAAAGGCCTATTGATTCCATTGTCTGCAATACAATTTCGTTCAAATGTCTGGGTAGAGAGCTTTCAATATATAAAATGTATGTGGTTAACAGAAAATAAAAATAAAAATAATCAAGGAAGAAATCACCCAAATATAGTATTCAATTCCTTAAAAATTATACTCCACACGTTCCTGAGTGGAGCTGCCCAAGCAATACGGATTTTCTTTTGAAAATTAAAAACATTTTGAAAGAAACGCCTTCTTTGTTTGCAAAATATCTGGGTAGAATGATGGATATTGTGGAAAAATGAGACTTGCTGCAGATATACGAATTGTAGTCTCAGGTGTCCCTAATAAAACGCAATAAGTGGTATATCCCAAATAATTTTTGAACTTAAGATATCGGGATTCAAAAATTCACTATGTTAACATAGTACAGGAGTCGGGTAGGATGATGGATATTGTGGAAAAATGGGACTTGCTGCAGATATCCCACTATATACGAATTGAGGAGTGTGAAAATAGTTTTAAAAATCTTACTCCCCAGACACAAACCAAGTCAGTTAACAGAGCTCTGTTATGTTACTAACAGAACTCTGTTAAAGGCTTTGAAAGAAAATAAGAGAAAATTATTTAAATTCCTGGGTAAAATCAGATAAAAAAAAGCAAATTTTGATAAAAATAAGTCTTCTAATTAATAATAATTTTGAATTTTGAATTAATAAATATTGAGTAATATCAACTAAAATGAACAGATAATCACACATTTCCGCATGCTAATGAATCCGGTAAATAAATCAATATTGTGCGATATTGTGCGATATTGAGCGATAAGCCGATATTGCGCGATAAAGCGATACACTGCGATATTGTGCGATATTGAGCGATAAAGCGATATTGCGCGATAAAGCGATATTCTGCTATATTGTGCGATATTGCGCGATATTGTGCGATTTTGTGCGATATTGTTCGATATTTTGCGATATTGAGCTATAAAGCGATATTGCGCGATATTGCGCTATATTGAGCGATAAAGCGATATTGTGTGATATTGTGCGATTTTGTGCGATATTTTGCGATATTGAGCTATAAAGCGATATTGCGCGATATTGTGCGATGTTGCGCTATATTGAGCGATAAAGCGATATTGCGCGATATTGTGCGATATTGTGCGATATTGCGCGATGTTGTGCGATATTGTGCGAAAAAGAGATGTTGCGCGATAAATCGATATTCTGCGATATTGTGCGATATTGAGCTATAAAGCGATATTGAGCGATACAGCGATATTGTGCGATATTGAGCGATAAAGCGATATTAAGCGATATTGTGCGATATTGTGCGATATTGTGCGATATTGTGCGATATTTTGCGATATTGAGCTATAAAGCGATATTAAGCGATAAAGCGATATTGTGCGCTATTGCGCGATATTAAGCGATAAAGCGCTACTGCGCGATAAAGCGATATTGCGCGATATTGAGCGATATTGTGCGATTTTGTGCGATATTGAGCGATATTGTGTGATATTGTGAGATATTGTGCGCTATTGTGCGATATTGA
This sequence comes from Sarcophaga bullata, assembly GCA_005959815.1. NCBI lineage: Eukaryota > Metazoa > Arthropoda > Insecta > Diptera > Sarcophagidae > Sarcophaga > Sarcophaga bullata. The sequence continues at coordinate 20,114 of QOCX01000223.1, forward strand.
GCTGTAAAGCGATATCGAACGATATTGTGCGATATTAAGCGATAAAGCGCTATTGCGCTATAAAGCGATATTGCGGGATATTGTGCTATATTGTGCAATAAAGCGAAATTGTGTGATATTGTGCGATATTGTGCGATATTGCGTTATATTGAGCGATAAAGCGATATTGAGCGATATTGTGCGACATTGTGCGATATTGCGCGATATTGTGCGATAATGCGTGATATTGTGCGATATTGTACGATATTGTGCAAATTGTGCGATATTGGGCTATATTGTGCGATATTGGGCTATAAAGCGATATTGCTCGAAAAAGCGATATTGCGCGATATTGTGCGATATTGTGCGATATTGTGTGATATTGTGCGATATTGTGCGATATTGCGCGATATTGTGGGATATTGCGCTATATTGAGCGATAAAGCGATATTGCGCGACATTGTGCGATATTGTGCGATATTGAGCTATAAAGCGATAATACGCGATATTGTGTGATATTGTGCGATATTGAGCTATAAAGCGATATTGAGCGATAAAGCGATATTAAGCGATAAAGCGATATTGTGCGATATTGCGCGATAAAGCAATATAGCGCGATATTGTGCGATATTGTGCGATTTTGTGCGATATTGAGCGATATTGTGCGATATTGTACGTGATTGCGCGATGTTGAGCGATATTGTGCGATATTGAGCTGTAAAGCGATATTGAGCGATATTGTGCGATATTGCGCGATATTGTGCGATATTGTGCGATATTGCGCGATATTGAGCGATAAAGCGCTACTGCGCGATAAAGCGCGATATGCGCGATGTTGCGCGATATTGAGCGATAAAGCGATAATGCGCGATATTGTTCGATATTGTGCGATATTGTGGTGTTTGTGCGATATTGTGCAGTATTGCGCGATGTTGAGCGATAAAGCGATATTGCGCGATATTGTGGGGATATTGCCTATATGGAGCGATAAAAGCGAGTATTGCGCGGATTATGGCGCGCGATATTGTGCGATATTGTGCGATATTGCGCGATATTGAGCGATAAAGCGCTACTGCGCGATAAAGCGATATTGCGCGATATTGAGCGATAAAGCGATAATGCGCGATATTGTGCGATATTGTACGTAATTGCGCGATATTGTGCGATATTGCGCGATGTTGAGCGATATTGTGCGATATTGAGCTGTAAAGCGATATTGAGCGATATTGTGCGATATTGAGCGATAAAGCGCTATTGCGCGATAATGCAATATGGCGCGATATTGTACGATTTTGTGCGATATTGTGCGATATTGCGCTATATTGAGCGATAAAGCGATATTGCGCGATATTGTGCGATATTGTGCGATGTTGTGCGATATTGTGCGATAAAGAGATAGAGCGCGATAAATCGGTATTCTGCGATATTGCGCGATTAAGCGATATTGCGTGATATTGTGCAGTATTGTGCGATATTGCGATCGGGCTTCAAAAATTCAGTATGTTAACATAGTACAGAGTCCCGATATCTCCAGTTCCAAAACTATTTGGGATATACAACTTATTGCGTTTAATTAGGGACTTGTTAGGCTACAATTACCTGCAGCAATTCCCAATTTTCTACAATACCCATCATCCTACGCAGATATTGTTCAAACAAAGGTGTTTTTTTTCCAAATTTTTTTTAATTTTCAAAAGAAAATCCGTATTGCTTGTGGAGCTGCTCCACTCAGGAACGTATGGAGTATAATTTTTAAGGAATGCAATCGTATATTTGGGTGATTTCTTCGTAGACTATTTTTTATATATTCTGTTAACCACTTAACATTGCTCTGTTAACTTAAACATTAGCTCTGTTAAATATTTTGGTTTTTGTCTTTGCTAGTTAAATTTAAATTTATCTTCATACACATTGTTACTATATACGTCACCAGTATAGAAACGAATCTTATATTATACGATCCAAAGGTTGCAGTTGTTATCTCCATTGCGAAACAGACAGAAAGCCCGAATATGTGAAAAAAAGACCGACGATGGACATAGAAAATAATCACAGGTGCCTGAAAGATGAGTAGTTCTGGGAAGATCAACTATAGCCAAAGATTTGCTGCGACAGGACATGTTGTGCTGTAGAAGTTACATTTATTGCTTCGGGTTTAGTAATTGTTGTTAAAAATAATGGAAAAAACCTGTTTCTTTTTGAACCTGGTGGAATCAAAAAGTAATTTTAAGTTTTAAGGTTATAACATAACCTACGTAAAACAGCTGAAGCGAGCCTGACTGTGGGTTTGACAAATTTAAAGCAATCCATTTTAAAAACATCATACATCAGTTTAAAAATTATAATTTGTGGATCCGAAACCTCTAATCTACAGACTGGTAAATTCAATCAAAGCTATACCCACATGGCATTCCGTTGATTCCGTTGTCAAATCAAAATATGTCGCATGTAATAAATCTAATTAAACGAATTATTTAATATACGAATGGAATTCTATGTCTTGTTTAACTTGGATATGTCATGTACAATTACGCAACATTCAAAACTCTAAGGGTTTCTCTACAAATGTCATCATCTCCCCCGCAACTTCATGTTGAAAAAGATTTATTTTTAACACCAGACAAGCACTGTTCGCATCCGTCAAAAATTCTATTTAACGATGACACAATCTTAGAAAACCATTTCAAATATGAAATATGAAGCTGAGGGGAAATTATGATGGATGCATGACCTCAATATCAATTTACAGTTTTAAAGATTGTCTTCAATTTGCCCTACGTCTCTATATAGCCCCCTATTTGATAGCATAGCTTTGATAGCAAGAGAATAGAATTTCATACAAAAGCACTCAGGCTTCAATTCATTTGCTATTCCATTGCATTCGATGCGATTTAATTGCGCGAGTTTGTTTTCATTAAAAAATTTAGTGCAACAAATCGTTTTTAATTATTTACACAGATAAATGCAACACTAACATAACAACAACAACAACAACAATAACCATAATAACGACAACAAACAACAATTGAGGCATGAATGGGAGACGACAATCAGTTTTAATGGAAATATTTATTGTTCGATGCAACAACAAGTGGAAACATGTCTTGTAAACGGAAGGGAGTTTTTGTCTTGCAACATCCAAAGGGAACTGACTGCCTGACTGACTGAATGGCTTGAGTTTCATTTTCATTCTTTAAAAAATTTTGCCACGGAAGAGGAGACACTAGCTGGGAAAAGCAATTCACTTGTTTGGAAAACTGTATGCAGCAGAAGAGAAGAGAATTCAACTGATGAAAACAGGCATCGTGTCGTTAACAAAATTAATGCAACAATGGCAACAGCAACAACTTTATTTTTGTTTAGTTTTTCTAAACAGTTTTCTTTTTGTTGTTGTTGTTGTTTTTTGTTGCCATACCATATACAGTTAGAAAAATGTGGCATCTAATAAAAGTCTGCACGCACATTCATTTAACACGTCATGCAACAACAAAGAAAATAAAAAAAAATATGCTAAGGACGTGCCTCAAGGCAGACATACAGAGAAGACGTACGTACATACGTAGAACGTAACATGGAAACATAAACACTTTTTCCTAAACATCAGATGTGACATGCATGATTAGAGCGGCTGTCAAATATCTTGTCGTCAATCAGTCATCAAGCAAACAGGCAAGCGGTGTAAAGCTAAACTGAAAAATTAATTTCAATCTGTTGTTGGACAAGAACATTATGAATCAAGAAACAAATGTTTGCCAGTTCTAAGACGAACTGCGTGCTCACTTGAAGACTTGGTTTCTTGGAGGAATGTTTCGACTACACTGAGGGAAAATTAGTTATGATACGGTTTTAGATTAATTTTAAAAATTAGTTGGCATTGGAATTAGAATTACAACACTTTAATCAGGATTACGACCTAGCTTCTAACATCACTTATGTTGTGTGTGTTAATTTTATTTATAAGTGGCGGGACCTATAGTCGAATCCAAACAACAGATTTTTGAGAAACTTTTCATGGCAATTTTACTACTCTCTCTAAAGAGTAGAGTTTTTAACAGAAATCTGCTGAGAGGAAGTTGCCGAAGAAATATTTCTTTCATATTTCGTTTCCTGGGTTTTGAACTGTGGCCTTACGTCTAATAAGCGAACACACTACCTACTAGACAACGGCGACTTCAAGACTACAGCCGTTTTGAAGATCAACGTCAATTTGAATTCATTCGGAATAAGTGGGAATACAGGGCCCTATTAAAAGTATGGCTACCAACCTCAGGTCAATCCTGTATTATCTGATGCTTGATTTAGATCTCCTCTTATTCTAGTTTCCCAATAAAAGCTTTTGTTGCCTTTCCAAATATCCAAATATCCCACTCCATATAAGGGTTCTGGTCTAATCAACGGTTTAGTACTTCCCTTTTTAAAAGCTCGTCTGCTTGCTCATTTTCATGAATTACGGCGAGACCTGGGATCCGGCAGAGACGGTCTCATACTATCTTCGATTTACACTTATAAGAGCGTAGTGTGTGTATGAAGATTAATTTAAATTTAACTAGCAAAGACAAAAACCAAAATGTTTAACAGAGCTAATGTTAAAGTTAACAGAGCAATGTGAAGTGGTTAACAGCAAATAAAAATATAGTCAAGGAAGAACTGCTGACTGTACAGAAGACTTTCAAGCAATGAATGGAACAAGAGAAGATAAGATCTTATGATAGAATTGTTATATAAAACGAGCGGCAAAATGATATATCCGCGTGATATTTGAAATATATTCGAGCCTGACTTTCACAGAAACTGTGTAACAAAGAAAATTTTGGAGAAAGAAAATAAAATAAAATTGCACTTTTATACTAGTTTGCTAACATTTTTCCTTCGGTGTATGCTCACCCAAGTAATGATGGATATGCGAGTGATATTCTTCATTGGCATTATCATGAAAAAGGGATAAAAAATGAATGTGTTGATGCAAGCAGTATGAGTCTTAAATATTTGTTGCATGTTTGTAGTATTTGATGTCACACACACCAGATTACAGAATGTCAAACTAATGTTAAAGCAACAGAAAATCCATTTGTCTTCTACACGTAAGTGTATGAGTGAGTATCTGTACACCTACTTATTGGTGATTCTAATTTCATCATCATCCGTGAACTCTTTTTTTTATTCAGAATAACAAACTCCTGCCTACATGGCAAACGATATGACAATTTGGGAGCACTCGTATAACGGTGTGATTGTCAAAATTAATCCTTCAAATTAATTTGAATTTTTTTTACCCATGTAGAGAATGTACGGCAACAAAGTGATTTACTTTTCTCATTGATGTCTATTAGAAATGAATTGGAATAGAAAATTTCATTTTTTTTTTTTTTTTGTTGCAATTTTATGGATTTGAAATTCGTTTTTTGATGGATGTTTTAAGCAGGGATTAACAAAAATGTCATCTTACATGCATCACAGGGTATTAGCAAAGCATGCATAAAAACTAGTTCGATACTTAGACTTAAGTGGAGTACTTTTGTATTCATGTTCCAGTTCTTGTGACTTTAAATTGATTTTTCTTGTTCGTGAAAAGTGTTGTTTGTTTGTGTCCACATGAAGAGTTTTCCTTTACAAATACAACACAAACAGATTGTAAAATGAAATGAATTGAATACGTCATGATATGTTGTACTACATGTTGCAATAGTATGTTGCCATGTGTACCAACTAAGGTGGGTAACATCAATCAACTTAAAAATCCATGTACGCGGATTCAGTTGTACATTTCAGATTCAATATTATTAAACGAGTGTACAGTAATTACAAGCTGCCAAAACATTGAAATGGGAATTGTTTCTAATTATGAAATATGTTTTCCGTTAATTGCTACAAATTTTACGATGTCTGACACTCAACTCAATTACAGAAACTGCAATTCGTAGTATCCGTTAGTGAAACATTCTTTTGGATTCGTTTTTTTTTTTTGTTTTTAATTTTGTAACTTAAAAATGCTATCAACGATGGCAGGAAAATATTTCTTTTCTACCTCCTTGTTCTCCTCTAGAGAAACTTCAATTATCAATCTCTGATTTATTGCCTCCATAAAGACGAATTAATTTTAAAGAGATTTGGGAAATCCTTAATCCTCTATCGATCGCTATATTCTCCATCGATTTAAACCAATGCCCAATTGAATCTTACTTTACATGTTTACAGTTTGAAAAACGACCAAAGAGGAGACAATCATGTGGACGAAATGGTAGTTCTACGGTCTCTCTGTTACATGTAAAATTAAGAAATCTGCTCTGCCCAGATCTAATCACCAGGAAGTCTTGCTTTATTTTGGATATAATTGAAGTACATTCATCATAAAATAATCTTTTGCGCTTGATAACACCGAATTTATTATTTTAAAAGATTTGGAGCGGAATTTGGAGCATTGCAGTTCCATTAATAATCCTACTAAACTATTCGCCTTCCTAGTCGAACTGATAGATTTTTAATATCCAGTGTTCAAGAAAGCATCGAGTAGTTGCTAGCGTGGTCGTTTATCAACTCAAGCAAACATATTTTAATTCTAAAAATAAATGGCCTTAATCCCCCTGGATAATTCATACCGAAAGCTCTTGAAAGGCATGAGAATATAACCTCAATTCCGAACATCATAAAAAGTCACCTAACGCCACTTCCTACTACAGAGTAAAACAATATGCAGTTCAAGAAGTTCACGTACTTTTGCAGAGAGCCATTAAAACATAGGGTCTTCGAACATGGTCTTCTGAACTATGATAGTTGACAACGACCATCTCGCTGAAGTAACATAGTCAGGATTACGACCTAGTTTCTCACACCCGTTATGTATTGTGTGTTAATTTAATACATGACTCGCGGGACTTACAGTTTAAAGTCGCCTCCTTTTTCTACACTTACTCTCAATGCTTTTGACAGAAATCTGTTGAGGGGATGTCGCCGAAGAAATATTCAAACTTCGTTTTTTTTTTTTTTGAAGATGTCTGACCTGGGGTCTGAACAGTGGCCTTACGTCTAATAACCCAACAAACTACCTACTAGTTACCTACGGTGACACTCTGAAGTTACATTTGTTAAATAACCTGTCATTTATTCAGCCTGTTTTGATAAATACCCATGGACGGCAACATGCAGCGACGTGTGCTCGGTGAACTGGTTCCATAGCTGTTTATAACTGACCTTAATTTTTAGTGAATGTTAGATAAATGGCTACCAATCCAAAAGATACACATTCTCACGATATCAATCCCAAAAAAGCCTCTGTTCGTTGTAGATTTTGGACTGACCGTGTCATCAGCCCATAATTTTTTAAGATCGATGTTGTGAACATTATAAGCCAATGATTACCAATTTCTGTTGGCTTCAATTGCATAATTTGGGTACCAAATTAAAATAAATTTTATGCGATTTGATGGCATGGTCATCCCATATGGTGGTGATGTGAATTTGCCTCCGTGATCATGCGTTCGACACAGTCGTATGCGAATAGGCCATAAGTCACAGTGGTCATGAAAACCTTCCTACCCTTCGGTCACGCGTCAAATTCAAACTGATTTATACGGCAGAGTTATGGAAAGTTTAATATTTCGTATGCGCTTCACACAGAAAAGTCGTTGAACGACATATTGGCATCAATAGGTCTTACAAACGAGTTAGATGAGGAGGAAGATGTGGTGCATATTCTAAAATGCTGCCCCAGATTTAGATGGCACTGGGAACGAGTTTTAGGAAACACAGGCATATGGCACAGCTGTTGAATTCTGGAATTCTATGGAGCTAATACAGTCAGAGAATGGCTGAGGTTATGTTCGAACTCCAAAGGTTGGAGATACGAAGGCGAAATTTGATTTAATGTGAGAAAGCTTTATAGCTAACCAGACCTCCGCGAGGGGAGAGTGAGTCAAAAAAATATAGGGGCTGTCTTTAGTGCACAAGCACCAGCGATGGTGCATCTTGCACACTTTTCATTGGCACAAAAGTGTCTTTCGAAGACTCTTGACTACCTTCGGCACAAGACAAAAAACACAGAAAGGTCTTACAAACGAATATAAAATTTCGATGATATTCTCACACACAATTTGTTTTACTTTAAAATAACGGTAATTAGTACAACGTAAACTTAAGAAGAATAAAGAAAAATAGATTTGATGCGGCCTAATAATATCGAGTTTTAAACTTTACAAAAAAATATGGTCGAAAATGCAAAACCGTGGTTTTCTTGGTGTAGTTGTAAATTTTTGTGCCTGATCTAGAGCTTAACATCGTTGGACACTGTTGAGCCTATTACAAAGCAGTAACAATAGCAGCTTTTCTAGGCTTTCTTGGTCGAGACGGTAAAAGATCCTGGATTTAATGTACTTCCGCATCTAAGCATTGCCTGAAGCTGGCTAATTCCGAAAACCTATATATTTTAACTAAAATTATTGAAATTGAGATACTTAATGCCTGAAAGGTTATTACCAATTAATGTTTGCAAGATTTTTGTGAACGATTCTAAATTATTCTTTAAAAGTTGTGACCTATTCATTGTAATTACAAACAGATTTACCCTCCTTTTTATGCTTTTAAATGAAAAATTCTAATAATTTTACCTTTCGTTATAAGCCTCCACTATTTCTTCTCCTCTAACGTAGTTATTGGTTGTGGAATATAATGCCAAAAGCATTTCCTGATTTATGAAACTTGTTTAACAACCCGTTTATTGATGGACACCATTTGTCATAGTTGCCTCACTGCTGTTGAACCCATTACTTCTTATCGAATTATTAATTACGAATATCAGAATTACGAGACAGAAAATGGCAAATGTTTTGCCATTTTTAATAAGAATAATTTCAATAATAAAACTATTCATAAATCGCTTTTAAGATCAATTTGCATACGAATCAATTTATTAGACATGGCAGGCATTGCCTTTAGTTTTTGTCATTAAAAATTCAAAGAATATTACTATGGAGGTTGCAAATATGGTACTCTATAACAAGTAGTATTACATTAAGAAGGAAGATAGTTTAAATCTAAGGATCAACTTTTAGGCTTAATGTTCTCTCTCATTTAAAAAACATTTTTTTCATTTAGATTGTAAAATCTCCATCGGTGGCTGGTTTCCAGCATAGGATAGTCGCGCTTTAGTTTGCAACCTCTGCACTGCCCAACTGCACTTACCTATGTGCTATGTGGACTGCGCTTACCTATAGCATCACAGATTGCTGCTATGTGTGCTCAAGTGAAAGTCGCCGTAGTCTAGTAGGTAGTATGTTGGCTTATTAGACGAAAGGCCAGGGTTCGAATCCCCGGTCAGACATCAAAACGAAATATTTAAAAAAAAAAACAAAAAGAAACTAAAACACAAAGTATGGAAAAAATATTTCTTAGGGCGTCTTCCTCTCAAGAGATTTCTGGCAAAAACTCTGAGAAAAGTAAATAAAATTGCCATAAAAATTTTCTCAAAAAAATCGCAGTCGACTTTAAACTGAAGGTCCCGCCACTCATGTATAAAATTAACACACACACAACATAAGTGGTGTGAGAAGCCAAGCCATAGACCTGACTGAAGGGTTGTAATGGCCAATTATGCATGTATGTGCTCTCAAGTGAGCTTTGGTAATCGAAGCTACCAATTCAATCTACCTACCTACCATCAAATGGCCATTATGGCTCTGGTGACGGGGCATGTTTGTATTCATGAAGTTTTCCACGAGTTTTTCATAGAGAGGTGACAGTAACTCACGGATGACATGTTGTTTATTCGCATAAAGCTCAAGATTTCAAAAATTCTAAAGAAAACAATCGCACGACGGTGGTTTGCATAGAAAGTTCTTGGAAATATGCATGCGGTTTCAGTATAACTTGTAACAAGGTTTCATAATTATAACGCCTTAAGGCCTATTAGGTGTTTTTGTTTGCGATTTCAATATAAACAGGCGTGAGAAATCGTTCGTCTTACAAAAATAGAGGATTATTCTTTCCTAAAGCGCTTAATTTCGAATAAACAAAGTAAATAGGTATGACTCTGGTTGCCAATAAATGGTGAAAAGATTCTTCTCACTACTACTCACTCTCAAATAAACTGTCATAAGATTGTGCACTCCCACCAAACAGTCTTCATAGTGTGCTAACGAAAACTCTACTGTATTTACATTGTCTATGACAGGTGGCATAATGACGTTTCCTGCAACGTAAATTATCTACCACTTCGACCAAACCTAACCTAAGTTTTGGATCGAATCGGCAACAACTGAAGCCATTAATGCAGGCTTTTTAGGTGAAATAGCGATAAAGAAATCCCCAGTAGATTTCCCAAAGATCAGATAGCTCCAACAAAACTACGTTTGCAGTAAGTTCCTCTAAGCAGATTTCGGGAAAAAACTCAGGGAGTAAATTTTATTTCCCAGAATATTGTGTGTGAATTTTATACATACATGAGTAACGGAGTCTACAGTTTCGGCTCCGAACAACAAATTTTGGAGAAACTTTTCATGGCAAATTTATTTACTTTCAGGGTTGTTGACAGAAATATGCTAAGGGGAAGTCGCCCAGGAAATATTTCTTCATATTTTGTTTTTTGTTGGAGATGTTTGACATGGGGTTTGAAACGAGGCTAAGGCACTACCTACTAGATTACAGCAACTACAATAAGAAAACAGGATTATATTTCACCACACGTATCTACATGTGTTGTAGGGTGTATTTGAGCAGTCTGCTGATTACGCGTAAAATGCTTTTGGCCTTAAGTTGTTTGGAGTAAATGCAGAAAAAAAATCTTTACATTAATTATCGCTAATGGGACAATCAATCTATTTTGATTTTTTTAACAGAAAAATAAAAACAAAAACAAAATATTACAGAGAGAAAGAGGAGAGAAAAAAATCGTTTTTATTATTATAAGAGATGATACATAAAATTAAGATAAGAACTATTATTTATGGCCACTGTTAAGGAACTTATGACACTTGGTGTTGGTGTGAACAAACGGTGTAGTTGGTTGGCATTAAATTAGCTGGCAAATGTTCAGTTAAACGGTGTGCATTGTTGACAACACAATAGAGCAACACCGTTTTGTTAATTTATTTCAGTTTTTGTTCCCCCTCTTTTTAAATGAAAGAATTCTTAAGGAATTTTCAAATGCAAGTTTATTTATACGTTTTATTTAATAACATGCATGCATAATGATCATGTTAAGAACGTGATTAACAAATTATTTAATTGTCAACTCAATATGATATTTATGGCAGCATATTTAATTATTATTGCCAATTTGTGAATGGCTGGCTTGAACATGGCTTGGATATTTTATTTCATATTCATTTTATTTCGAATGCAATGGTAAGTTTTGTTTTATATTTGCAACTTGAATGAGGGAATTCTTTTTAATCGCTCCCACAGTTAAACAAAAAGAAATGAGAGAAAAATGATTTCTTCCATAATTTTAGAAGTTTCTCAACCACAAGAATCATTCGTCATACATTAAGCATGCAAAAGTAACAGAAATTGACGGGAAAATATATTCAATCAGTCATCATTACCACAAATATTTAACGTTTTATGCATTTTAATGGCCATAATATGACGTGTTTGTGAAAAAAAAAACTGTTGTTGCACTGGAAGAAAAGCTTATCAAGATCCAAGTGAGGATAATAACACTTAAATTACTTCATCGTGACAACCACGAAGACATCATATCGTTCGATAACGTGAGGGCTTGTTGAGAGTAATTTCGTTATACGTCTGACTTAGAAACTCATGTCTTCAATGGCAAGAAACCCGAACTATTGATTTTCAAAAGCAATTTTTCTACCAATTAAATAATTGACTACACATGAGCTCCGGACATCATGAGCCTCAGAAGAATTACAGTCGACCGCTTGTCAGCCGTGGATTATTGACTATGGTCTCGAATATTTTATTTGGTATTTTGACCATAGTAGTCGCCGTAGTCTAGTAGGTAGTGTGTTGGCTTATTAGACACAAGGCTAGGGTTCGTATCCCCCGTCAGACATTAAAAACGCAAATATGAAAAAAATATTTCTTCGGCGACTTCCTCTCCGGAGATTCCTGGCAAAAACTAGGACAGTAAATAAAATTGAAATGAAAAGTTTCTCAAAAATCTGTCTTTCTGAATCGACTTTAAAACTGTAGGTCCCGCCACTCATGCATAAAATTAACACACACAACATGAGGGTGGTATGAGAAGCTAGGCCGTAATCCTGACTGAAGGGTTGTAATGGCCAATTATGTATGTATTTCGACCATATTATCTATTGTACTCCTCTTTTTCTTCTTTCTTCTTAAAATACATTAACATCTCACAGGTTTCACGAATGTGTTTCGATGATTCGTTCTTATTACCACGGAAGTAGTATACTCTGAGTCGACAGTACTTTGCCAAAATGTGAGTTACCGACCTCAGTTTATTCCTGAATAAACTGATGCATGACTCAAATGCCCTGTCTTTGTAATTTCCCAACAATAGTTTTGATTGTTTCAAGCCCCCTTGATTTGAGAAGAATCTTTGTTTCTCCTTAATTTTCCTTTCGTTGTGTCTACCTTTCAAAACATATGCTCCCAATTTACGTAAGCGTTCTGATATCATAAACGGCGTATAAGATCCCCTCCTTGCCAACTCGTCTGCTTGCCCATTGCCGAGAACTCTGACATGACAAGGGACCAAGAAGAGGAAATCATAGAGTCTACTGGTTCCATCCAGGGAATTATTAAGGAAAGAGCTGTCCTCCAATCCATTCTTTAGATAGCGAAAAACTATAGTCTTCACAGAGCTTTGGTCTTCACTACCATATTCCGCGAATTTAAATCAATCAAAGCTTCCAGTACCGCTGAAGGACAGAGTATTATTGCCTTTGTTATAACAATACATGCAAGTCCATGTACCTTATTCAACTCTGTTTGAGCTGTTTGGGTTGAGACAGTGATTCAAAGCGCAGTTCACGCATTACAAAGCTTTGTTTGAACCTTAACTGCCTCAAAATTAAACGAACGTCTAAACAGAGTACCGACCACTTTCAAATGCACTAAGCATGGTTAGTTTTCGAAGGAAAATTTGAAAAAAGTGGAACAAACAAGCAAGAGGGCAAAAATAAACAAAACAATAGATTACGGATACGATGGTTTAAGTGACAAGGAAGGGAATAATGGAAGAAAAGAGAGGGGGGAGAATAAGAAACGGAATCGTTTCAGCAGTCCACTGATTTAGAGCTGACGCTCTCATCATCAGAGATTCTAACAAAGTCTCAGTCTCCATGGCCATTGAAGAAACTCAGGGCTATCATCTAAACTCCTCACTTCTGGCATACGGCAGACGGTTTAGGCTTCTCGACATTAGTGTAAACTCCGCAAAAAGATGGGGTGTCCCCCCATATTGATACTCAAAGTAAAATGTCCTCTAATAAAGTGTTTTAATAGATTTAACGGTATGGGAGTAGTAAACTGGATATTTTAATAAAATTTCTCTAAACTGTCATAAAACTACTCTCTTAGGGAATTTCTTTAAGTGCTTTGGGTGGCAAAATGCAATTTTTGAATTTCACACACTTTAAAATTCTTCACAACAAAAAAAAAAAGAAAAAACTAACAAACAAATTTAATAATGAATGTTTAAATAATAATAATAATAATATTTTTTTGACAATTTAACTGTTATTATATAATAAATAATTCATTTAAAACGTCATATTTCATGTGCGAAGGTGCCATAATGAAATTTCATTTCCATTTATTATAAGACGAAGCCACAACACTTCGATTTAAACTACGCGCCACTACACCACTGGCATGTTAAGTAGTTAGTTTAAGGTGTTAAGCAAACGGGGAAGATTATTTTAAGTTGAGAAGGAAATATTTTATGAGAAAGAGGAAGAAAAAAAGAAATAAAATTTGCAGTGTTCAAACGAAGGTAATGAAAGCAGTTAGATTCACTTTTAAAACGTGGTTTAGCATGGTCGTTGAATGAAATTAGAATCAGAAAAATGCACAGAATTTAGGCGTTCATAATAACTATATCACCAGCAAGATTTTGAGATTTTTTTTGTACGTTTCCACCCAATATGAGGAAGACCTAGCTGCGATTGACAAGACCTTTTACTAGTCATTCAATTTCAGTTGTGCTGTTCAAATAAATGAATTTTATTATTGAGACATCAAACAGTTCATGACCTAATATTTTTAAAACGTTTGCAATTTTTCAATTAGAGAAAATTGATTTGATTAACACTTCGAAAATACTAGCATAATAAATTATAATTAAAAGCCTTAACATTTAACCACCCCTCCGAAAATTAGAGAATCATTTTCTAAAAAACTGTTTTCTGTTCATTAAGTTTTTCTAGATTTCTTTGGGTAAGTTTGGCGTCAAAATTCAAGTGAAATATTCATTATAAATTGTTTGCTTAAATTCGCACAACACTCAACTAAATTAGGCTGCTTGAAAGTCAATAAAAAAAGCCAAAGTCCCAAATTTTGAAATAAACGCCAGTCCATATATCATGTGATCATTATTATTGATTTATAATTTTTGTTTTTTTGTTTCTCTTTTCTTTATTGTTGTTTTCTGTTATTGTTTTTGTCTTTATTTAAGCTTTTATTGTTTTTGTTGGGTGTTTTGAGTCGATTGTAATCAGTGATCAATGAGATTGCGAATGAGAATGGGAATTGTAAGCCAATAAAAATAAATCACTGCATCATCATCATCAATTGAGATCATCATCATCGTCAGAGCAACACCATTGAAATGGTCATCAGATGGTACCTAAAATTCCATTGTGTATACAGGAGAACATAAAACAAAAACAAAAATCTTCAGAAACAATACGCACTTGATGTTTTAGGTGTCTGTTACTGCAGCAATTCTGAAACCGTTTAAATTATTTCATGGAATTAAACGAGGTTCGCACGGGAAGTTAAATGTATATGAAGGAAATGCATAAAAATGTTAAGACTACACTCTCGTTTAAGACCAAAAACGTTACCCGTTTCATGAACAATATGTGTCAGGTTATTATTAAAACGCTTTTTTTATTCGTTTTTTGGTTTCACTTCGATTATTTCGAAATAATGCACCAACACCAAGCACCTTAGTTGAGTAATAATTTTTTTTATTTTTTATTTTTGGCCGACATTCTTTTTGTTCTTTATTTTTATTTTTATTTTTATTATTTATTTAAATAAATAAAGAACTTTATGTGTGTGTGTGTGCGTGTGTGTATTGTATTCCTGTTTATTTATCTCTAATAAATCTCAAACTGAATTGGTTATCATCTGTGTGATTGTTTCAGTTCATTTCAATACAGATTTATAGTCAGATTTTGTATTGTTTCACCCTTTCCTTGATCATTGATCATGTGCACGAAAGAAACTTTTATTTTTTATTGGCCTTCTATTGAACGGATTTAAATATTTGAAAGAGGTTTGTTTGTAGGTGTGTGTGTGTCATTTTTATAGGATGTGTAATCACAAATAAAAATTCTAAGAAATCTTTTTGTCTTCTCTTTGAGTGTCAATTTAATTGACTTTTTTCTCAATTTGCCTTGTATTTTTGTCTCTGATACTCTGATATTCGTTTTTAAAGTTCACTGGCCTATGCCACCTGTCAATTGTTAAAGAATTTCAGGCCAACTGGGTGGTCAACATAACCATCAAATTTGTTTTAAATTTTAATAATTCCTTTGTTATCTAAAACACTAACAATGAAAATGACAGTATCGTGCTTTAAAGATCTTTACTTCACTTTACTTCGAGCGCTGCAATTGAGTGCCTATAATGATCACACCATAGCAGAAAAAATGTTAATCATTCACCACATTGAAAATGATTTTACGATTTAATATAGCAGGAGTAAACTTTAAACAATTTTTTAATTTTTGATGAATCGAAAGCCTAAAAATAAATCAATTCCTGTGAAGTATTTGAATTTTTGACGTTACGAGGTCGGTTACAATAATTTTACAATCTAATAATAAACATAAGTCAGTGATATAACTGACTCTTCATGTAAACTTTTAATTCGGGCCTCAATAATTTCGCCTCTCTATTCATTAAATATCCTTAAAAATGAACTAAGTATTCTTGTTGCAAACGAGAAACAGAAAAAGGCTTAAGAAAGCATAAATTGCTTTGGGTTAGATGGATAATCTACCCCCCCCCCCTCCAACACTTCAATAACGAATATGGTAAAAAGTTCATTACATAGCTTCGGCCAATGAACTAATAATTCTTTACTTAGATGAAGCTAACTACACGTATGTACATAAATAAGTACTCACCACTATATATCCGGATAGCAGATATAGCAGAAACCCGCGATAAAACAACATAAAGAAGACCATTTTTACAAACAAAAAAAACACGCTGAAAATAAAAACAATAACTTTATTAAATAGAAGCAGACATCCACACATACAATTATACTTACCACTATGCATTCGATTGCTGAGAAAAACCCGCACTAAAATAAACACGATTAAACAGGCCTCTTTCATTAAACAAAACGCTACACTTTTGACTGCAAATAAAACAACAACTTTATTAAAGAAAATACGACATCCACACATTCAATTATACTTACCACTATGCATTCGATTGCTGAGAAAAACCCGCACTAAAATAAACACGATTAAACAGGCCTCTTTCATTAAACAAAACGCTACACTTTTGACTGCAAATAAAACAACAACTTTATTAAAGAAAATACGACATCCACACATTCAATAATACTCACCACTATACAAATGACATGCACAAACAAGAGCAATTTTACGACAAAAAAAAAACACTTTTTTCTGTAAAGAAAACAACAACTTCATTAAAAGAAGCCGCTATCCAAGTACATATACATTTATACTCACCACACGCACTAAAATAATTGATTATATTGTATTAAGTATAACCGCATATATTAATTAAAACTATTTTTAAAGCACCGCACAATACATTTATTTATTTACACACACACAAAAAGCTTTTCTACTTTAATTTAAAAAAAACTTACAAACATTAATTAAAATATACGCATAACTTCACTACGCAAGCGTACGCACCCGAAACCGAATTTCTTACTATTTTTTATTCACCCCTACGCACTCATCTCTTAAAAATGCTTAGAAAACTTCAGTCAACAGGTTGCAAATACACATGCATGCATAAAAGAATACCCAGACGTAGGTCATAAGCATACTGTGTACCAACCACCCATACGACCTTTTCCATACATAAGCTTATTGCTTTACTCTCTTTCATTGAAATAAAACAACAACTTTATTTGTGTATGCACTTTTTGTTCTCTATTAATCAACAACATAAAAGAAATACGTGTGTGTTTCTTCTGAAAACCAATAACAACAAAACATATATTGCATAAGCCTTTCAGTGCAAAGAAAACAAAACACAACACCCTGTCTCACACACACAACATAATTACTCCTCAGAGTAAAAATAATCTTTATTCACCTCTTACTCCCAATGAACGCATAAGATAAAGCCAATCAATGTAAATGTAACAACAAATCATAAAACATCATCAAGCAGGTTACAACTGCATTGAAAATACACATCGCATGAATAACAAGTCAAAGAACAATGGTGAGAATGGTTCACTTAGATCATGTTCTTATGATTGTTGTTGAAATTACATTGACTTGCTTAATATTATATTGCATGGGGAGTTAGTGGTAAAAAATAATATTTACTCAGAGAGTAACTATGGCATTGTGGGACGCAGGGTGGTATTGTTTTTGTGTTCTTTTTGCTGTGTGTGTTATAAAGGGTTTACGCAATTGAAACTTTTTATTGGTTTTCGAAGAAAAACGCAAGTTGTTTCTTTTATTTATGAGAGGGGAGTATTAAAGGGTAGTAATAAGGTAAGATTAGTTGATGGTTTAAAGTGCATACCACATCTACACAAATAGAGTTGTTGTTTATCTTTACTGAAAGAGAAGTAAAGCAATAAAGTTATGCTATGATGGTACTCCATAACCTTGCCTATACATTATATGAGCATTTTTTATGCATGCATGATACACGGCGAATTCATAGAAGATGGCTTAATAAGCCCAGCTGTGGTGTATCGTCGTTGTCAAAAAATTTTGTTTTTTGTGTATTTTGTTTCGATAATCAATTTCGTATTCATAAACCCTCATATGTACCGCATGTATCCTTAACGATACGCACTAGAAATTCTACAAGATTACTATTTCAAAGCCAATTATATTACATTTTTTGCAAGAAGTTTAACAATATTTAAGCCCTTAACTCTAAATACATCTACCTTTTAATCTACAAGCTAGATTTACTGTATTTATATATATTTAGACGAGTGATGAATTACCAAAAAAAAAAAAAAAAATCAGTCTCTCCAACTAGGTGCCTAAACCATGACAAATAAGAAATAACGTTTGCTGCTGCCATTTTTCTCGATGACCATATAAAAACAATGTTCTTTACATAAAGTGGAAATGTTATTGACTTTATGAAATAATTTTTTTAATTTATATATGCTGCACTATCAGAAAATCATAAGAATTTGCAGTATATAAAATTAATTTATTTTTTTTAATTGCCTTAATTAATTTCCTAAGTTGGTTTGAGGGTTAATTTTTTTGACAAGAAGATTACATTTTAACAAAAGCAGAATGCCTGTTGTTTTTGTATTGTCTTGTTACGGTCACCTCTTAGAATGAATTCGCCTTGTTTGCTAATCTGTTGATTGAAGTTTTCTATGCATTTAAAAGCGAAAGTGTGAGAGTGCGTAGGGGTGAGTATGAAAATTAGTAGGAATTCGGGTTCGGTTGTGTACGTTTGCATAGTGAAGTTATGCGTATATTTTAATTAATGCTAGTAAGTTTTTAATTAAATTAAAATAGAAAAGCATTTTTGTGTGTGTTTAAAATAAATAAATGTATTGTGCGGTGTTTTAAAAATAGTTTTAATTAATATATGCGGTTATTTAATACAATATAATCAATTATTTTAGTGCGTGTGGTGAGTATAAATGTATATGTACTTGGATAGCGGCTTTTCTTTAATGAAGTTGTTGTTTTATTTACAGAAATAAGTGTTCTTTTTTTGTCGTATAATTGGTCGTGTTTGTGCATGTCGTTTTAACGCATAGTGGTGAGTATTATAGCATGTTTGTGTATGCCTTCAACTCTTTAATAAAGTTATTGTTCTTATTTTCAGCAAATAATATATTTTTTTTGTAGAAATGGTCTTTTTATGTAGTTTTAGAGGGGGGTTTTTTGATATAACCGGATGCATAGTGGTGAGTATTAATGCATATGTATATTTGTACATGTCTTCAGCTATGTAATAAAATTGTTATATTTTCAGCAATAAGTGTTGTGTCTTTAATCAAAAGGCCTGTTCAATCGTGTTTATTAGAGGTGAGTATAAGCATTAGTGTGTAGATGTTTTCTCGTTTTTTATGAAGTTTTTGTTTTATTTTAGAAAATATTGGTTTCTTATGTTAGTCGTGTTTAACCGTGTTATTTTCTTACGGGAAATTAAAACTTAATTGTTTTAATGCGTAGTGGTGAGTATTCAAGTATTGTGTGATTGCCTACATGACTTCAATAATTGTTGTTTCATTACAGAAATTTTTTTGTGCGTCTTAGAAAAAAAAAGAGTTTGTTTGATAAAGGTTACGTGTAGTTGCGCTGGAAACAAGTGCATAGTGGTGAGTAATTAGTGATTATTGTAATGTAGTTGTTGTTTAATTTTAATACATATTTTAACAAATTTTCAGAGTAAAGGAATAGCCAAGTTGTTTGTGGATTATGTTTAATGGTGAGTACTAAAGTTTTTTACTGCATTACGTTCATACTGTAAAGATTGCTTTGTTGTAACGATTATTAACATGTTTACAATGTAAAGCATACCCAAAAACTTGCTTAATCATGTTTTTTTTTTTTTGTTCTAAATCGTGCTTGAAAATCGCTCTTCGATTTTTGTACGGAACTACATAAGTATGTAGAGATCTCATCGCTTGCATCTACTTGGTAAACTCACCCCGTATTTCCATCAGTCATTTCCTCAGGCAACAATGTCAAAATATCAGTTAGGGCAGTAAAATCGTGGGGTCAGGATATTAGAATATTTGTAAACCATTCACTTCACTCTTTCAAACACAACAACACAAAAATCCTCCTGCTGGAATTGATATCTCGTTGGTGTATATGAAATTGGTCAGGAAGGAGCGAATATTTCTGGGCTCACCATACTTTTATGCATTAGAAAACATCGTTTTACGTTAAGCCGTAGGGAATCATTGGCTCTGGTGACATTAGGCGGTCTTGGTCTTAGTCATGCGGGTCGTATATCTGGTTACCTAAGCAAATAAGCTTTTGCAAATATTGGAGCGACAAAAAAGAAGAACAAATATTTAGCATCTGAGCAATATTATCACTAGCTTTGAACGGTTTAAGGATCATATAGAACAAGCCATGTTGGCCTACATGTATCTAACTTTTCTATGAACAACGAAATATTGCAAATTTGTGAGTGGAATATGAATATGAATATGAATTGTTTTAATGATCATTTTATATCTTGTTCTTTAAATTCGTGCAAGTGTTGAATCAAGCATTGAAAACAGTCTGCCTCACTTATGATCTAAGGCTTCAATCTCAAATGACAAAACAAATACTGCACCCTCAGTGACATGACTCCATGACAATTTAATTGTCCAGACAATTTCATTTCGCTTGGAAAATTTGACGCTCTGTTATGATTGCGACATTCCAACGGTTGTCACATGTGACAGTCTTAAAAGATTTTTTCAAGAAATTGAACATTGAAACTATAATTGCGCCAACAATTGTAATTATCGTATCATAACTGTAATGGTGCTAACGTTGTGAAAGTGTATTCAGTGGTTCTCAGCTGGGATAGTTTAAAAGAATTATGTTTCTTTTGCTTTTCATAGTTTAAGAAACACTATCGTAGCCAATATTTCTTAACACTTGACTAATTTTTCAATAGAAAACAAATGGACACATTGTGTCCACTAAAACGCCATTATTGGTGTTGATGTTGTCGAAGTAATGTTTGGAAATGTTCTGAAAGTATGCAAAATGACATACGGCGGTGCTATTTATGGTTAAATACGAGTAATTAATTAAACATGCATTTCCATTTGTAACGGTATGGCTTAATATAAAATTAAAATTTTCTTTTTTAAACATTTTATCGTGTAAACAGACAAACAATGTAAAGCAACAAAGGCAAAACAGTTAAGATTTCCGCCTCTTCAACGATTCGAATGTTGTTTAAAACAATTTATAAAATATGGGCTTGATTTAATTGCCCTTGGATAGATAATATGTAGAGCTGTGTTTGCATTAGAACCCTTCATGTGAAAGAATAAAGGGTTTCAGCGAAGGATAGATACCAAATCCTTCGGCTAAGATTTTACAATGTAGTTGCTGACTAAAGAATTCCTTTATCGAAATTATTTTAAAGAAATTCAAGCCAGAAAGATTATTTAACATAAAATACCAATTTTATTACCTTCCAATTGCCATGGGCAACCCAACACAATCGTTTACTTCTAAACTCTTTCCATAATGTTCCAATTTCACAACAAAGTTCAATGCAAAACTAATTTAAAGTATCCACAATAGATGCGTTGCAGTTTAAATATTTGATTGGTACGACTGCGATCGAAATTAGGCGAGAAAATGGATAATCGGGCAAAGGTAAGAGATTTGCCTACTCACCTGTACTTGCTCTAACAAATTCACCTGCTAAACAATTACCTTAGACGATACCTTAGACGCGGTTGTGTTCAGGACCCCAATACATACTACCGCAAGTATTTGTCAAGGATGTCGACCAATTTATACCTTAAGAATGTACTCTAATCTTACAGATTTCTGAGCATAATTAATGGCCATTACTTTGTCTTGAAACATGCTTCAGTAGTTTGAGAAGCGGAAAGACATAAGGCCCTAGGCCTCCTTATTCTTAAGTTTAGAAATTCCTGCATAGACTTCAACCAAATATGCTGATAAAAAATTTGCGGCATAAAAATTATTTTAACGTTCTTCCAAAGGGGGGTTAAGTAGCTCATTGTTCTTCGGTTTGTTTTATCGGTTCTTTCATTAATCATTTCCTGTGAGATATTATCAAAAAAATTTATTCGTTTGAAAGACCCTTTGATGCCATTTTATGCAGAATATAAGATCGTTCAAATGTCCGCCATGGCTTCACTGGATGGAGGGTATTAACATTTGCCATGGCTCTGGAGCATTGAATGGATTAGGTTGGCATTGAGGACCAGTGTGGTTTTTGTTTGCATACACCTGCTACTTGAGAAAATTGCCTCAAGAAAAAGCCTAATGAAGTCAGATTGCAAGATTTCCGATCACATCCCCTCGCCCCTTTCAGAATATACAATGTGGCATGAGCTATGTTCCGTTGGTTTTCAGATCATGTAATTCAGGCCAAGATAAGTTTGTAATCATTGATTTACAGTTATGGCCTGGCCAACGTCCTTCTCAAAGAAATATGGACTGCTAAAGACGCCAGCGAAAAGTCCAAATTCGTGAATGCTATATTCGCTCATGGCTATTGGACGAAGTAGACTAAATACATGACAACTAATTTGACGAAAACGAGCTCAATATATCAATTGCCTTGTAGCTTACTAAGGCGCTAACACTGGATAACATAAGTACGCCTTTTATTTTGATAAAAAAAATTAAGAAACCACGGACCATAATGTTAATTAATTTTATAATGGAGATTTTGCATTAAAGTATATGCCGAGGATGTTTGTATTCACTTTTACATTTAAGAGGAGATTCCGCGATCCGATAAGATGATGAGCTAAGCATACATCATGCACAGCACCTCAACTTGAACGAAGCAAGCAAGGAAGTTAGAAAATCGTGTACGTTTTCCTCCAAGATCACTTACAAAAGCGAATTTCTTCAAAAGAATTAAGCCTGTTTCCGCCCGGGTTCGAACCGGGGACCTTGTGCGTGTGAAGCACACGTGATAACCACTACACTACGAAAACTGATAATCGACCTTGGTCCAAAATTATTTTTGTTATAAAATGACTATTTTCAGCAGTATAGCTTATATACAGCTTTTGACACAGTCAAACCCAACGTTTTCGTAGTGTAGTGGTTATCACGTGTGCTTCACACGCACAAGGTCCCCGGTTCGAACCCGGGCGGAAACATTCCAGTACCTTCTATATTTTTTTCTAATTGATTTCCAAATAAAAGAAAGATTTTTTTTTATTATTTTTTATTTGAAACTAAAACGTTACGGCCGACATCATTATCATTTCTTTTGGAAAAGAAAAGAATCGTTTTGTGTGGTTTTCTAATACAAACAAAGTGTGTTTGATTGTCTTTCAAATAATTGTTGCACAACACTACAGTGTATAACAATAGGTACACTTAATGCCACACTTAATGCCACACTTAATACTACGGATAACAAATAAAAAATTCCTTTGAGGCTTATATGCCTGCACCCTTACTTAAGAAAGAAGTTTGTTTGAAAGACGAGTAAGTGCTGCACTAATTTAACCGCAGACACAATTCATGTGCCAGAGCATTTCTTATGACTTTAATTGATCGTAAATTTTGAAAACAATAAGATCAGGATCAAGTTCAAAATGTCAAGAGTATGCCGCTAACTTGTTATACACTGTGTCACCAAGTCACAACAAAAGGAGTGTCTCCCTGTTTACGACTACAAATTCTGATTTTATGGATATTTATGGCATTTTAATGATACCAGTCAGTCAGTCAGTCAGTCAGTATATGAATTTATTTAAAGAAAAAAAAAATTTATTTTTTTAAGGGGAAAACCAAAATAAAATATTTCGTAATACTTGTCAGCATATTTGTTTTTGTGTTCGTTACTTCATAACGAAAGGTGAGGTCCATCAATAGAATAAAAAAAAAAGAAAATAAAAATAAAAAACGTTGTAATAATTACACAAGGAACGCCCCATTATTTTATAGCGGCTCATAAAAACCAGTTCATTTGTTGTTGCTGTTGGTCGCAGGCAGTGAAGGGTCTCCTCTCTGCTTTTAAAGTGGCCTCATAAAATTGTTTTCATTCCCCCATAAAAATTGTAATTTCACCATTGAAAATATCCTTTGTTGTAATTGTCATCTAAACTGTCAGTTATTGTGGCATTTAAAAAGCGATTAACAATGACAATAAACATACGCTTTACAAACAACAAACTTTACTACACACGTTTAATTAATTTAAATTATTCGTTAACATTTCAATGCAGGCTAAGTCGTAAAATTTTTTTTATTGAACACAACAACAACAACAACAATAATAAACATTAAAATAATAAAAATAAACCATAAAAACCGTTTAATACTTTGTAAACAATATTCATAACAATTTGTTTTATGTTTTAGTTGAATCACAATTATTGTTACTCACTGTATTAATTTATTATCACAAGTTTGTTTTCGCCTTCATATCGACGACGTATGTTAAAAGTGAAAGCTTTTTTTATTTTTATCTCTTTTAAAAAAGCTTATTTTGTTATTGTTAATTTCCGCTATGGGAAGAAAACCGTTATTTAACACTTTGTTGACAACACGTTTTCGTAGTGTAGTGGTTATCACGTGTGCTTCACACGCACAAGGTCCCCGGTTCGAACCCGGGCGGAAACAATTTGTGGAGATATTTTTTTTTATATCTTTTTTTATATAATCTGAGGTGTAGGTATACGAAATCTTTACAATAATCATACCTCGAGACGCATTCTATGATGACAAATGCCATTATGATGGCAAATAATTCGTCTACTATTGGCCACTGCCAGTTGCTATGCACCGCCTAGGAATTATGGGGAAATACTTTCATAATTTGTTCTTCCAACAAAGTCTTTCGCTCTTGTTGAAGCCATATCTGCCAAATTAGTTATCATGTTAAATCACAGTTGGCTACCATAAACTACACCGTGCGGTTTTCTGAATGGGTTCAGAAAAACAAAATTGTCGTCCGAAGATAATTTGCATCGATGTGTCAGATTTCTGGGTGAAGAGATACATAATGAATAGAGAAAATGTTCCAATTTGTGACGATACACATTCTCACGATATCCAAGGACATCCAATGCATCCCTGAAAAGACACGGTTTGATTCAAATTTTGCAGTGGCGGTCTCGTCGTTTCATCGTTTTCCTTGAAAACGACGTTAGGAATGTCGCTATAAGTCGATGATTACCATGTTATTTTGGCCTCAATTGTTGGATCCGAAGAACAAAAGCGTGCCACACAGATCTTGCCATATTGAGTATTCTACACGAGCGATTTGAGTGCAGGCGAGTTCATGACTTTTTTGTGCGATTTTCTTAAGTCGCAAATATATGCAGTAGCAGAGCCAACATAACCATGCTGTCGGTCAAATTCAATCTGGTTTATATGCTACAGTTATGGAAAATTGGATATTTTGAATGCTATGCAGCCAAAGGAGCCGTCGTTGACATTTGAACAATGTTGTATTCCACTCATAATGACATCAATAGGTTATAATTTATTTTATTTAACTTTAAAGTGCTTAGCGAAAGATCCGATATATAGACGGTCTCCTGTCAACCTCAGCAAACATAAAATTGCTTCTAAATACGTGATCCACTTTTCATCACCACTCATTTGAAAACAGGGCAACTTTCTATGGCCAAAACTCAGAGAAAGGCATCTACTCATGTACTGGATAGTTTTGTGGAGGAGAAAAGCAAGTGAAGCGTTTAAGTTAAGAATCGGTTTATATCGTAAGAGACTAGAATGACTAATCCTTTACGATTAGGCTGAATATGACGTAAAAAATGTGATTTTCAGAAACAAGACCTTCGTTAGAGACCATTCTGTTGTAGAATCTGTAAAACAATTGAACTTTCTTCTTCCTCTGTCAAGATAACTCCATTTTCGATGTGATATCCCCCTATAAGAAAATCAGAACAAGTGAAAAAAAAACCTCGAGAAACAATTGAAAAATATAGTGCCTTGAACGAAAATCACATGAACATTACGGATACTTGCATACAATTACGGATTATACATCATTCATGTTACAATTATACATTAACAATCAATATTAACGAACGAATACTGTCATCTGCAAAGAAGACGGTAAAAGGATTACACCTATTAGTGATGATACAAAATATAGTTCGAAATAGAACAGAATTAAACAGTATCCGTGAATTCAAACTTTACTCGCCATGAATTTAATGAAATACAAGCGATATTAAAAGCAATACATAACATACATACATAATTGGCCATAATTCATAATTGGCATAATTCAGTCAGGATTACGGCCTAGCTTCTCACACCACTTATGTTGTGTGTGTTAATTTAATACATGAGTGGCGGGACCTACAGTTTAAAATCGACTCCGAACGACGGATTTTTGAGAAACTTTTCATGGCAAATTTTATTTACGAATCTCCGAGTTTTTTGCCAGAAATCTGCTGAGAGGAAGTCGCCGAAGAAATATTTTTTTATATTTCGTTTTTGATGTATGACCTGGGAAAGCAATACGTTTTGATAAAAGTCGACGGTATCAACATTCATTCTTACCGAATCCGAGTGTGGTGTGGACTTAGTCGAAAGTTTGTGACAAAAGCTGTAACAGTCAACAGTGGAATGAGCATTACAATTTAGGGCTGCTTTTAGCCAATTTGACATGAGGTTTGTATGACATTTTAATCGTACATGATCATTACCGATCATTGCAATATATTCGCGTAATATTCGTTTATTCGTATGGCCCATTGCATTTCTTTTTAGATTCCTTATTCGAGTAGTGTTCAGTTTTTTTATGCAGTCTTATTTGAAGATTCGTATTAATTTTCAGATATTTTGACTTGTAAATGACAATTAAAATAAAATTAAGAAATTTACATGAAAAAGTTTACGAAAATTTAATTCAGGATTATTATTATTCAAATAAAACCATAAAAATTTGATAAAATTAATATTGCAGTTTAGAGCAGGTTTAAAGTGGGAATATTTGTACACTAAACTTACAATACTTCACTTATCATTAGAATTTATTAAGCAAATAATTGTTTTTGAATATAATTTGTAGACGTTCTTTCTTTCTTGATCGCAATTATAGAAAAGCTTGCATTTCATAGGTAATAAGTTTTGAATTTAAAAATTTTCCTATGCAAACAGTTAATTTAATTCAATAATTTTCTTTTTAATAATTCAAATAATTTGCATATATTTTTATACTCCCTTACGCTATAAGGGGAATGGAAGTATCTTGCTTTTAAGCTACCACTTGCAACAAACAAAAATCAGGCATAATCACTAACTCGATCTATTTCTTCTTAAAACCAAATTGATTTTTTTTTAATTTGTCTAATAAATAATGTCATGTCTTAACTAATTTTGGGAAATAAAACTACAAAATCCAAAAAGTAAAGTAAATCGGGTGGATCATCTATCGGTTTCAATTTCAACCTTCGAATGTGGCAATACTTATGTCATTCTATTCTGTCACAAAAATTCAGTATATTATCGCCACTGAATGCAATGAAACGCTTTATGCTTGAACAACTTTGCGATTTATTGGGTCAACGAGAAACCGCACGATGATATTGATTTTGAAAAAAAAAAAAAAGAAAAAAGAAAAAAAAATTCGTATTTGGAGCTCCGAAATCTTACATATGGGCTTACTAGATCCAATGCACCCATTGCGAGTGTCTGTTTGGTGCGGCTTGTAGAGCGGAAGCATCATTTCCCCATTTGGTCTACATGGTCACCGGTGACACCTATTGCACTATGATAACCGATAGTTTTGTACCCGCTCTTCATGGTATTGTTGTGAAAGATGTTTGGTTTCAACAGTGATAGTGCAAATTGCCACATATTTCATGTCACAATCGATTTATTGCATCAAACGTTTGATGGCTGTTTAATTAGCCGAAATGGTGATGTTAATTGGATGCCAAGCAGCTATTTCTAACTGGAACCATTGTGCTTCACAACAAAAAAAAAATAAATTTCCCAAAATTTCAAAATGTTTTAAACTTTTAAATCACCCATCCACCCACAAATGCAGGGCCAGTCTTATTGCAGAATTAAATATTAATTTTAAAAATCTAGTGTGGTTCTAGTAATTTTTTTGATGCAACTCTGCATTTAAGCTTGACCATAGTAGTTAAGCGATCTCATATCAATTATCTTTTCATCACAGCAGCTAATATGGAGATAATTGCAAGTGGTTCCCTACAGTATACTCGTAGAGTGCCATAAAGTCAATTTCAAACGACAATAGCAGCTCAAATTCATATTGTAGTCTCTTATAATTACTCATGAAAGTCTATCCCGCATTGTTAATAACGAATAATGAACACAATAAAAAATATACAATGTTGCAAAGAATTATTAAAAAAAAAAAATAAAATAAGAATTTAATTGTCATACAAAAATTTGTATTTTATTTGTTTTATTGCAACCAAGTATTACAGGAGCAAGAGACGATCATTAAACTTTTCGAATAAAAATATGGACTTTGTTCTGACGTTATAACCGTTGGCAAACTCTTTGCAGCGGATGCTTTTTCAGCCATTTAATGCAATTAAATCCAATTTTTTTTGTTGTTTGTGTTTAATCAAACGGGTTTAAATGTATATCAATCACTTACTAAGCATATAATATACAGTGGAGAAGAAAATAATAGAAACAATTGCTTCGTCATAGTTATTAAGACGTTTTTTTTTGGCGATTTGAATATTAGAACTTAACACGTATGCCTTGATTTCCTCTTTTAGAGCATTTAAGCTCGAAATACGCCTCACCCTTCCTTGAATACTAGCTGCAAAGATCTTCGATGGTATTGAAATCCGATCTGCGCCCCATCTACAGAAAGAGATCAAAATTTTTAAATGAAAACCATTTCCTACTTTTATGCGTAACATCTACAGCCCCCATGATCATGTCGAAAAATATGGTGATCTTTAGAATATTCGTCATTAGAAGTTCCAATTTGGAAATTTCAAATATTTTGCCGAATGCATTCGTAAGAGTTCCTACTAAAAATTTCAAAATTTCTCTTTGATTGTATAAGTCTTGCTTGATCCAGATCATCAATGATCGAAATTACAATTTTTTTTTTGGAAAAATAATTTTTTTTATTCACTGGTCCATGTAGGTTTGGGCAAATCCAAAAAGTGTCTCACTCTTAGTCAAACTTAGCTGAGAATCTATTTTTTTTAATTTAATAAACGCAGCAGCATTTAAAACCAGGGCGATAGTTCCCGTTGTACATGAAAGGTCAAGATTTTGCTTTCTTTCTCGACATGACAAACGGTTCTTAGTGGCGTCATGTTTAATCTCACGATTTTAAGGCCAGTAAGGTTTAGAGGTCGGATGGTGCCCTTGAAATTATATAAACTTACATGTTTCTTAGCTTTGCCGTTTAAAAAACATGGATGCTTAACTCATTACAGTTTTCCTCAGTTTTTACCAGATTTTCGCGTATAGAACAGAAACCCTACATGTTTGACCTACATAATTGGTCATTACAACCCTTTAGTTAGGATTACGATCTAGCTTCTCACACCTTTTATGGTGTGTATTAATTTTATACATGAGTTGCGGGACCTACAGTTTAATGTCGACACCGAACGACAGATTTTTGGGAAACTTTTCATGGCAAATTTTGTTTACTCTCAGACTTTTTGCGGGAATCTACACAAAAGGGAGTCGCCGCAGAAATAATTTTAAGTTTTGACGTTTTGATGTCTGACCTTAGGCAAACTTTTTTTGAAATACACTAATTAGTAGTGCTAGATAGGGCGTATTACAAGTACTGCTCTCGATAAAAATATTAAAAACGATTTTGTTTTGGAAACCCTGTGCACATGTGGAGAGGGTGAATACATGCAATCAAACAAATGGTTTGTGATAGGCCCACAGGAATAACAAAAACTCCAGGCGCTGACAATGTACGGTAAGTCGAATGAGTACATGTTACGAATAATGAGAATAATGGACTCTTACTGTATAGTTATGTACTGTCAAGTACCGATTCATTACTTTTGCTTCATCTTAATGAAGATGTAGATTTTTTTATTGCATGCGATTGCTTACAACAACATTGCCGAATAATGCCGAATCAATCCCCAAATTATTTCATTCTCAAAACCGAAGAAGAAGAAATAAATGAATCGGCTTACCATCTTAGTGCTGTATCATCCTAGTGGTGACGAATATTATTTATCCTTATGCTTAGAATGCATTGAACTTGAGATGGTTATCTATCTTTAAGATTCCCAAAATAAGATTTTGAAAAATGCAATGCATAACCTCACTTCTTAGGTTTAGCGGCTTGTTCCAAAATATCCGCATGTGAAGAGTGATTATACGTTTGACTAAAGGTCCGCTGGCTTCCAGGTGAACTTTTTCTTAATTGGTTACCCATCATACCTAACCTCAACTACCATTTATAATGTGTAGTTCCATTTGTTGTTAACTATTTTAGTCGCCACTGTTACCACCACTGTAGATTCTAACTGATACATGATTATTACTGCGCAAATACCTGCATATTTTGAATGAGTTTTTGTTTTTTTAAATCGTTGCTTGCTTTACAACATTACTACTTAATTACTGTTTTATTGTAGTTGTTGTTGTTGTTGTTAAGGCCAAGGTCAAATATAGTACATACCATATTTAGTGAGAATTTCAAAGAGAACAACAAAAAATAAATTGAGGGTTCATGATGAAAGTGCGCAAAAGCTAATCATTGTGTTCCATACAATCGTTATCTTAAGTTGACTAAATCAGTTGTTACCGGTGGCAACTCTGTATGTATTCAAAAGGCAATTGATATTTTCATTAGAATTTAATAATTTTAGAAAATTTCCAGCCTTCTTAGCCTGCATTTAAGTTCATTTTTACTATCAAAAGCTTTTTGATTTTCAAACTACACGAATTAAATTATTAACTAGCCAGAGATTATGAGTTTTTTTTTTTTTTTTTTTTGTTTGTTTCTAATATTTTTAATCTAAAGTGGGCAATAAAATTATTCCAACTTAATGTACAAGTTTTTTTAATCGATTTTTTAAGATTCTAAATATATTTCAAAACATTAAATTAACTTCTAGACTTTTTATTAGGGCAACAAAAAAATTAAGAAAAATATAGGGTGAACCACTTAAAAGTTTCAATTTAAAAATGCAATAAAACAAAAACATTTTGAAATTTTGTCAAATTTATTTTATTTTTTTGTTGTGAAATACAATTGTTCCGATTAAAAATGGAATATTATTACATTCACAAGGCTACAGCGGCTGGTCTCATAATAACCCTTTCGATTGGACCAATTTTCCTGCACTTTTTCAAGTGTATGGCGTCGTATTTCGGCAATGACCTTACGAATGTTGGCCTTCAAATGCTTAATTGTCTCTAGTTTGTTGGCATAATACTTTTCTTTAATGACGGAAATAGTCTAACGGTGTCAAATCGTAGCTTCTTGACGGCCAATTGACGTTATCATTATTTCTAATTAAACGGAAATGGACATCCATGAGATGTATTGCAAGTTGCACCATTTTGTTGAAGTCAAACATCGTTCATATTATTATCATGAAGAGCTGGCACAAAAAAATTGAGTATCATTGTGCCATAAGTGGCTCCATTGACCGTAATGTTTGCAAAGTCCTTATTTTCAAAGAAATCTGGGCTAAAGATGCCTTCGCTTCACAAGCCGCACAAAACAAATTCACTCGTAAGTGAGTGCGTTGGCTCCTGTAAGACCACGTGTGGGTTTACTTTTGTTTAACGTACCCACCAAAATGAAAATATCGGAAAATATGATTTTTTTTGGCAAAATCGACATCGTCGTTGAGTTTCTTCGTTGACCCAATAAATCCCAACGTTAATGAGTTTTTAGCATGCTCCTCAAATATTAGAAAATAAAAAAAATTCAAAATGTAAACATTTTGCAAAAACATTTGACGACCGTAAACAACACTGGTCCACCAAAAAAAAGAACAAACAATCGTGGACATCATTCATGAGAGCCAAACACAAATCGTAGTTGTGGAGAAAATATAATGATGGATTTATTGGCCATGCATTGTTGGCCGTAAGAAAATTCTTAATTGAAGAATGGAACCATCTGCACACACTGAGACATAGAATCAGCGAAAGCAGTTAAAATCTGGAATCAAATTAAAAATTTCCCTCCTAGGAGATAATTTTAGGAATATTTACTTCCTGCTAGAGCTATTGTTGATTATCAGTCGCTTAGGCATTCTTAGTTCTAGTCGTTAAACGAAAATGATTTTTTTTTTTATAAATTTAAGCTCTTTTTCTGGTCACCCTATTTACTACCTACACACCCTCTGACTTGTATATCAAATATTCCGTTGAAATGTAAAAATATGATTGTATTACTGACCTGCGTATTACTTGGCATATTTGAATGGTAATATTAGAGGCATATTGATCTAAAAATTATAAAAAAATTTTAAATATTATGGGTTCTAATGCCAAAGTCTTATCAAAGATGAATTATATTTATTAAGCCCAAGCAAGTCACGCAATGTTACAATGTCGTATTGCAATGTCACAATGATAAACAGTAGAGAGCTGATATTTATAGACATTTGAAATCATATTATCTCTCGAAGTTTTGTTGTTTGTGAGAAATTACTATTCCGATATAAAAAATAACAAATCTGTTGTCGGTTACTCTTCTTGGATATTCTTCTGCTAATATTCTCCTGGATATCTTCTTGGATAAGGTTGCATTATTCTTGTTTTCTTTGCTCGATCACTTGCATTCTTTAGGATTATGGATTTCAATTTAACACTTGAATTATATACTAACGTTCTATGGTACGTTTGATTTATTTCTGCATGTATTCCTTATTGATTACATTCCAGAACTCTGCGATGTTAGTTCAAAATACTCTGAAATACATCATGATGTATAATGATAGTTTTTGTGTGATCGTATTTGCAACTAACCAGTTTTCACTTGCGTGCCATTCATCCATTCCAATTTTACACAAGTGTTGGTTAGTCTGTACGTTCATGTTCTGCATCATATTCTCTTTTTGTTGAGCCTCCTGTATGTGACCATTGTTGATCCGCTATTCTTTGCCACTATACTGCCTAGAAAGCAAAAGCTTGTACTCTATTCTAGCATGCACTTGTTTAGTACCATAGCTTTGCTTGCATAGACATAAGTTATCTTGAGATGGTGTAATAAGAAAAAGAAGAACAAGAAAAAGAATTTTTGAACACCCACTGACAGAGTGGATCTAGTCAGAGTCGGATTTAAATAGAATTCAAATTTTCATAAAATTATTACCACGGTGGCAGAGAGATAGAGAGAGGCCAACCTGAAGTTATAATCTTCTTATGGGATTCAAATAAGCTATGCCTGACTATCATTTTAACCTAACCTAACCTAGAACAAATTTCCCCATCCTTCACTACGGCATTAAGTATTGGTTTGGACTGATGATTCTCTCATAAAGAACTGAGAACGCTGATGAGTTGAATTACACAGGCAGACTTGTTTGAACTTACTTTTCTACAAGTTCGAATCCAACCTGAGATAACTTTCTTGTTTTGATGGTATCTTCGAATGAACCTTTCCATTATCATTGGTTTGGTAAGATTCGAACGAAAACCCTAGAGCATTAATATTCTTTCAACGATATTTCGGAGATAAGAAACGAACTCAAAATTTTGAATAAGATTTCAGAAAAAATTAATTTACGAAGTAACATCCTCTCGAATGTATCCGGAAATGGTGTTTCTAGCAAATTTATGTCATAATATCATCAAAACCTAGAGCGATGTGGTAATACGTATTTAGTGCACCAAAAACCTGCAGAAAATATCGCTTGGTTTCTGTGTGCGCCTTGGCTTGTCAATGCATTATCGCATTGGAGGTCACATTAAAAAAAAAATTAATTTTAAATTCAATTTATTTCGATATGATGGTATAGCTAGAGTACACAACCAGAAATATTTTTCAATACATCTTCAGTCAGTCAGTGGCTTAAAATAAAATGACTTATCTTATCTCATAAATGACTGCATTTTACCGTATTAAGTCGCCTCAAAATAAAAAGAAGGCGAGAGAGAACAATGGAAAATACATCAAGGCTACATAATAATATACTTTCGATTAAAACTGACCTTTGACACTACAAAACGGTAAATAATAATCGCAAATACTCAGAGAGACAGTATTCTAGAAGCATATTATGTTCGTGTCCGTGCCATTTATTTATCAAATATTGAAAAGCGTTTCACTTTTTTGTTTGCAACTGTAGATATTAACAAATTCTCACTCTTAATTTGTTAAACATTTGATCATTCTTAATGAAAAGTTCTTTATTTCGATTAGAATTCAAGGCCCATATGTATAACCACACGGTTATACTGGAGTTATTCTATTAAAATTTATCTTGATTATGAAGTCGTTTTAATTTTGAAAGTCACTGTATTCATTAAACAAAACGAAAACAAAAATATATGCTTAGTCACACAATATTTTTATATTTTGAAACTGCATACAATGCTCATTCCAATATTGGAGTGTATGACGTTTGATAAGAGAGCCCCCCATTGAAAAATT
The DNA here is from genome assembly GCA_005959815.1 of Sarcophaga bullata. NCBI lineage: Eukaryota > Metazoa > Arthropoda > Insecta > Diptera > Sarcophagidae > Sarcophaga > Sarcophaga bullata. The sequence goes on from QOCX01000223.1 coordinate 54,722, forward strand.
TATTCTCTTAATTGGACTTTTGATAGGAAAACTTTAACTTTTGATTGCTTAAAATTAGCACGAAACATATTTCGAATCAGTCTAGTTTGGTTTATTGAACGGTAAACATGTCAAACGATAAGTTAGATGCCGTAATATTTGGTGCAACCGGTTTTACCGGACAAGTTGTGGTCGAGGATGCCATAGAAATACTCAAAGATTTTAAATGGGGTGTAGCAGGCCGTAATGAGGTCAGTTAGAGACGTTTACTACCAAGAGTTTACGGTTGATTTTTTTGTTTGTTTTAAGGCAAAAGTAAAAAAAGTCTTGAAAGAAGTCAGTGACAGAGTGGGCAAAGATTTATCGCATATACCGGTCATAGTGGCTGATGTAAATGATGATGAATCTTTAGATAATATGGCCAAGAGATGCAAGGTAAAAAATATTCGGTTTTTGTTTTGAAGAAAGTTTTCAAAGTTTTTCATAACTTCAGATCGTTTTGAACTGCTGTGGTCCATATCGTTTGTATGGCGAAGCTGTGGTTAAAGCTTGCATTGCTAATGGCTGTCATCATGTCGATATTAGTGGTGAACCCCAGTATATTGATAAAATGCAATTGGAATATAACGATTTGGCTGAAGAGAAAAGTGTCTATGTGGTCTCTACATGTGCCTTTGAAAGTGTACCAGCCGAAATGGGTGTCCTTTATGCTGCGAAAAACTTTGAAGGCATTTAATTTCAAAACAAAATCCTGATAAGGTTTAAGAAAATATTTATTTTGTATATGAATTCACTTGCAGGCACCATTAATTCCATTGAAATGTATCATGAAACCGAGCTTAACTATCAGGATGAATCGTCTAAAGTCATATTAAATTCCGGTACTTGGGAAAGTGCCGTCTTTGCATTCCAACATATTTGGGAAATGTTATCCATGCAATCAAAATTAAATCGTGGCAGTATGCCTACTTTAAGACCCAAACTCAGAATGAAGTAGGGGATTGTTTTCCAAAAAAATTCTAATCTTTTAATAAGCAATGCTTTGGTATTTATAGGCTTTTGGCTCATAGAACCTCAGGTTTAAGAAGCTATTTTATTGCTTTTCCCAACATCGATCGGGCTGTTGTTCAAAGGTCTCAGCGTTTAATGTACATGAAGGATAAGAAGCGACCTATACAGTTTGAAACTTATATTGGATTCAAGTAAGTTTTAAAACGAATTCAATTGAATTGGTTATTCTGATGACAAAGAGACCATTTCCTTAAGACTAAATAAGGGGCGACTTACGTTAGAATCCTCTTTATTTGTCTAGATCATGTTTAACGGCATTTCTGTTGCCATTTTATTTATTCTTCATCATTATAATGGCGCAAATGAGTTGTACACGTAAATTATTATTGAAGCATCCGAAATTCTTTACCCGTGGCTTAATGTCACCAGAGGGACCAGTTGAAGCAAATCGTAAAGCTGTGGAATTCATATTGACATTTAAAGCCAAAGGCTGGACTAAAGATACACCAGAAACGGGATCAATCAATAAAAAGCTGACGGTAAAAATTACAGGTAAAGATCCTTCTTATGGTGTCACCAGCAATGTCCTGCTCTGCTGTGCTAAGGTTATTTTAAAGGAACATCAGCACATGCCGGGAAGGTAAACACATGGATAATATTTTGAAGTTTCTTTTTTCATTTAAATTTTCTTCTATACAGTGGCGGTGTATTGCCACCTGGCATGGCATTTGCTAAAACCCATTTGATAGAAGAATTAAGTCAAACCAAATCGGGTTTACGCTTTGAAGTGGTTAAAGAAAAATTTTAAAGCACAATCATAAAACATAAACAACGAATATGTTTTCTTGTCTTTTTTACAATGAATTTTTTTTGAATTTTCTTTTCTTCTTCTTTTTTTTTGTATAATAAAAGTGAAAAACATAAAAATTTAATTGCGTTTAAATCCGTAAATGTTTTGATATGCCAAACGAAATTTTCAATAATTATTCGCGCACACTTCAGGCGCCACTCCATAAGTGAGTGAAAAGTGAGTGAGTGAGTGAGTGAGTGAGTGAGCTGGTGAGAAAAAAGTATGTGTTTCGTGTAAATGAATTCGATGGATGGATGGCTGGATGGTCGGTGTCGCTGTACGTACAATGTTTATTAAATGAGTTGTAACTGTTGGTTGTAAATCGCTTATGACTGTCTGCCGTATCGTTTGAAATGAATTTAATTTGCTGCCATCTTTAACACCTGATATGTACATACTACGTATGCGTATAACAAACCTGAGACCGCTACTCGCTTACCGGTTTTATTTTCGTCTTATTTTTTTGTCTTTATTTCTTATAAATGATTTATTTTACATTGAAAGCTGTCGGTCCGTCCTCGTGTCCGTCCGTCTGTCTGTAATTTATTTTGTAAATTAAAAATTGTGTACGCAAGGTGTGTATTTGTGTAATGAATTTTGATTAAATTAAACATTTTACAGCGTTAGTTTGTTAGTTTGATTAATCATAGTCTTGTTTTATTTTTTTTTTTATTGTTTAACGATAATTACGTTTTAAATTTCATATTTTTCTTACAATATTATGGCAATTAAAATAAAAAAAAAATTAAAAATATGAAATGAAGTGATCATTAGCAATCTATTTGACTGTCAATTGAAATCTTTTCCCATAACAAACTAACCCAACAAGTATATTAAGGCCTAGGACCTGAATATGATCAACGTCAGCTTCAATCTCGGGCAAAGAAAATCATGCATTATACTGCATTAGTAACAACTGTTGCACTTTTGATGTGTTTCCGGCGGCGGTGCGCCGTCATATGCACGCGTGTATTCTGTTTTTGACAGGTTACCGAATGGCGCATGTTGAAGTTTGCTAGTTATAGCATGAACACAAAAAAATCTAAAGAAAGAAAGCAAAATAAACCAGCTGATGATGGCTGTCAAAGTATTCGTAGTACGTTAAAAGTTGTATCAACTTAAAAAGACGGGTAGGACGGGTTGTATGTCATTTGGGCTTAGAATGAATGTTAACACCGAAAAGAATCGATGTTTCGAAAATGCGGTGCTTGTAATATAATTTAAAAATGCGGGGAAAAAATTTAATTTAAGCAGTGCTGCAGGTAAATCTGTAACTACATTATATTTTAAAATATCAAAACTACAGATCAGCTGTATATTTTGTTGCTGCCGCTTTGAAAATAACTAAGTAGCTGACTACTGGCGACATTGGCAGCTGTGTAGTCGGTAGCCTGTGGTTTTTAATGTGTTTAATGCGTAAGAACTTAATTGACCGCATAAGTAAAAGTGCTGCCAAAATACAACAGAATTTATCTCATTCACGACAAGATTTCATGACATTTTCTAACTGCTGATTGGAAAAAATGGTTGCCGTCGTATTCTGTTCTTACATTAAATGACAGTTTCAACATACATTTAAACCTCAGTACAAAAATTTATAACATAAGTACTCAAGATAGCATTTATACAGTGACGTTCATAACTGACCTCATAATCAATGCTAGAATGGGCATTGTAGTACAGTAGCCTTTACCTTTTAAAGTCTGTGAGCTTTTATGAAAGTTTTGGCACCATTAACACTAAGTTTCCGTAGTGTAGTGGTTATCACGTGTGCTTCACACGCACAAGGTCCCCGGTTCGAACCCGGGCGGAAACAAGAAGAAATCACATCCGAAATTTTTTCCATTTTTAGAAGTGAGTTTCTGGAAAAATGCTGATGCTGCAAAAATCGGAAATCGCCAGACACACCCACCCAAAGAGACATTTCTTTTCTCAAATTTTTTCTTAACTTTGTTTTGAACAAACTTTGTTTTGAACAAATACGAACGAAAGCAGACAGATTATACGTAATTATGCTGCACTTTCCCTATCACTATCTCTATCCAAAAGTTGTGCAACTAGAATTTATTTTTGTAAACCTGCACGAAATTTCTGAATTGGTTTAATGAGTTTTCATAACTGTTCACTTAATTCGTTGTGTGTACAAGTTAAAAACTTTGTTCGAAATTTCCATCGCGTATTAAAGTATAAGGTGTAGTAAAAAGAACCCCGAACATAAAAAGTAGATACCAAGGAAGGAAAAATTATTTTTAATGTCTAGGCGAAATTGCTAACTCAGAATATTGCTGAAATAGAGTTTATGGATACCGTTTGAAAGTTAAAAGTTGATAGCAATTTAGGACTTAGAGGAGACCCCTTTTGATCATTTATAACTCTAAGCTGTAACTCATCAAGTTGTAAGAGCGTTGTGGAGAATATAAACCTATTTTCTAACGAATTTTAAATCGTTGCTAATTATCAAATCTGACATGAGAATCAATGCGAGGACACAGCTGCTAAAAAAGAAACGAGTCCTAATTGCGTATTATCACTTTATTCTTTGACATTATGGTAAGAAAGCGTCACTGTGTTTTTTCCTTGGTATGTATAACTACTTGGAAGACCTAAATTATGGTAATGACGTCTGTTTATTGACGCATATTACCACAAACATGCAGATAACATTCTGCTAATTTCGAAAACAGTTGTTTCCACTAAATGACACTAAGTACAGCAATGAGAGTATGGTGTTCCCCAACGCTCCAACTTAACCTAGCAGTTGCACAGCTCCGAACAAATATGTTGTTTTAATACCATTGAGCCTATTTTGTGTTCTAGCTTGCTTTCCTTAGCTATCCTATCAATTTTATGGAGGTCTGTGCAAAAACCTTTTGTGTCAGATCCCTAAGTGTGTGGCAATATCAGAAAAAATGCTCAGTATGAGGGACCTAAGGTGTATTTTGGAAAGATTTCACATAAAAACTACCAGAGAATACATGGTTAGATGTCCTTAAGGGCAAATATGTTTGAGAAGATTGAGAAAGCATTTTGAGAGGAAGATTAGACTGTCAGGATATATCTGGCTTGGATGTAAATTAATGCCTGGTGATAGGATTGTTGTGTTGTCCTGGTGTTGAATGGAACTCCTATTTTAGAGTTACGCTTTCAATACATACTTATTATTTGAACACACAAAAAAATTATATTTTTGATGAAGGTATCACGTTTCCGTAGTGTAGTGGTTATCACGTGTGCTTCACACGCACAAGGTCCCCGGTTCGAACCCGGGCGGAAACACACAGTCCTTTCTATATTTTTTTCCATTGATTTCGAAATAAAAATAAAATTTATAAGATTAGTAACCGTAAAAGGAAGTCTCACCTATTTTCACTAAAAGTTTTTTAAAAATTCTAAAAAAAAATATAAGTCCCGCCTAAATTTTTAGGGCGGGAAATTTTGCTTCATCATTCCCAACACTGTTAGTTTTTATTTGAAATGTATCATGCCGTGCAAACAAGTTTCCGTAGTGTAGTGGTTATCACGTGTGCTTCACACGCACAAGGTCCCCGGTTCGAACCCGGGCGGAAACATTAATTCTCAACCTTGTTTTTTGTCGCATCGTTATATTTAAGTATTCTAAATCTAAATGTTCTCATCCTTCTATTCTGTTGGAAACTAAAAGAATAGTTTAGTTTTCAAACCAAGTTTAGTTGAAGATGCCGTCTTAGTGCTATCATGTTAAAAATTTTTAGTACAATTGACCACTTTCTAGGTAGATTCAAGTACGAAAGCTTCTAGAATAAATACATTGGACGAATTATTATGAAATTGTCATCTCAAAATCTCAATCCATAGTTATCTTAACCTGCTTTCAGTTCATTTTATAGTAAAAACTGCCAAGATTCTAACGACCGAGCGATATTTCCAAATTCGGAAGTGAAAAATAATCTGAAAAAGGTAAACAATAAAGCAATCCAAACAGAACTGAAGCCATGTTCTTACATGCAGATGGAACTGTTCTTTGTCGTCTTTAAATTTAATTTTCTCAATCGTGTCCACTGTGATGACTCGCTATGTTGGTTCAAGAGTAAAGTTCTAAGCCATCATGGTCAGGAATCTATGGAACAACAATTGGATTTTATTGTATTAAAACATTGCCAAGGCATCATTACCATGATGTTTCATTATAATTTAAGCGAATGCGGAATTCATATTGAAAATAACTTTTTCATCGTCATCTTTTCCACTGATCGCCAGTAATGATGTTCGCATTGGAAGCAAGTACGGCTTCGTTTGGAGTCATCGGTCCACATTTTTTTCACTTTATCAATTTCTTTTGATCTAAATTGTATAATCTGGACAACAATGTAATCCTCGCACCAATGTGAATCGTTCTGTATAAGAGATTTGATGTCATAGTCATTAACGTGAGGTGATGATGAGAACAGGGCACTAAGATCATGCGATTCGACCTGGTAGAATTTTTATTGTGGATTTTTCTTAACTCGCAAGTGTATGCGGATAAGCCCGATAACCACAGCGGTTCTTAAAGTCCATATAAAACCCGTGTTTTCTTTCAAATTCAGTTTGATTTATGCGGCAGAATCATGGAAAATTTGACATTCCGAATGCTCTTCACTCGAAGAATTTGTGCTGGATATTATGTTCCGCACATAACGGAATCAGTAGGTCTTTCAAATGAATTAAAAAAAAATGTCGATGATATTTCATACACACTGACCTTTTAGGGTTAAATGGAATTTGCGCGCAAATGAGACGAAAGCTTTTCTTAAAAGCTTTCAGTTTAAACAGCTCTTAAGTGCACATGAGCACTTATTTGTCCCAATCAATGAAAATATTTATTCTGTGATACTCACTTTTATTACTTATTTACCAGTACGCATCGTATGGGGATGTAGCTCAGATGGTAGAGCGCTCGCTTAGCATGTGAGAGGTACGGGGATCGATGCCCCGCATCTCCAATTTGATTTTTTTTTATTTTTTTATTTTTTTTTATTAAAAAAATTTTTTATTAAAAATTCCTTTTCGTTTTTTTTTTCTTTGGTTTAATTTTCTTTTTCTCGCTATAATTCCTGATGTTAATAAATTCTAATTTATGCACTTCTCTATAGAACAGCAAAAAAAAAAAAAAAGGAGTCAGAAGACACATACTTTTATGGCCTCTTAGTCTATTCGCTCATACACCACATCATTGTTGTTGAAATATTTACAAGAATAACAAATGATCAGAAATATTAACAATAAATTCTTGAATAGCGAATAGAATAGCGTTGAAGAATATTTTCTTCTTGTCTTCATATTCATCGTTTTTTCCTTGTTTTCCTTTCCTTTTTTTGTGTGAAGGAAAAACAAATAATTTTTTGCCGAACGCATCACATTAGAAGTTTGCTTTACGAGTGTCTGGCGGCTGATTTAAGAATAAAACAATCTAGAGACCTAGAGTCGGTCAATACCCAACAAATGGTGAGCTACACAACAATTAACATTTTCGAAAATACAGTTTCTGGTGTGACTGGAACCTTGTCATACTGAAGTTTGGGTTAAAAGTTGTACGCAGTCTTCATTAAGCTTAGTTCGCAGTGTGGATTACTTATCGACAACTTATCGATGCCACATTTTAACCAATTTATTGATCTTTCAACAGTGACTATCAACCTTTGCCAGTTGATATTGGCCGGCTTGTTGAAGCTACAACTGTCATATTAGTTGTCATTAGCTCCGTAAATTTTGCCAAATTAGCATGGATGGAACGATGAAATTGAATGCAACAATGCGTGCAATTAATATAAACTTTACTGTATCCTCATAGAACAATTGTCTTCAGCGTTGAGGGGGATTTCGGGATAAATGGATATGTGGGACATAAATAATATCTAGGAGTGTCGATTTTCGCTTGACGGCATCATATAATCTTTTGAAAAGTTATTAGCCAAACATTACCTCCAACGGCAAGCACTATAGGCCACTGCTTTTACCGAAATTGGTCTTTCACTGTTGGCACAATGTTTTACACAGATCATGTAACATCTTGATATTCGGTCACGAGTGATTTTGAGTTTGATGGTCATCTTACGTTAAGGTGATGTCAACTGACCAGTAAAATTATTTGTTGACACGTTAAACTTTTTCTTTGTCGGCTTCTTAATTCGCGGTGTAAGCGGTCCTTAAAGTTGTTAACTGATGTCATCGTTCAAATTCAGTCCTGATTTATGAGCTAGATTTGTCGTTTCCAAGCAGTAACGCCCTAAACGAAAATTCATTGGGTTGTTGTCCTGACTATAAACCTAGCCTTCACTAAAAAATAAAAAAATTTTCAATTCTAACTTGAAAGATTAAGGGCCATTATTACAACCTGCCGTTAACTAAAGAGAGGATTTTATCTGGCAGATAAATTGTTTTTTCGTTATTATAAGTAGCCAATAAATAGAAGTAAGCGTTAAGCTAAAAGGGAGTATCATCCTACCGGTAACTTTTAAAGTTAAGTTTATGTCTGAACTTGTCCTATTATCCATTTATTTCAATATGGCAACTTGTAATATAAACGATATCAGCAAACACAACAATAAAATGAAGCCAGTCGTTGCCACTGCTTTTTTTAAAAAAAAACTTTATCGGCATTCGTCCGACACTGCCATATTTTTGAAAAAGTTAACTTATTTTATCTGTAAGTTGTAATAACGAAAATAAGTTAAAGGTAAACTTTACAGTTCCTTTAACTTTACAGTTCCCTTTAACTAAAGTTACCTTTAACTAAACCCAAGTTTAACGGCAAGTTGTAATAATGACAGTTGATCGATGGACTTTCAGTGTTATGTAGGCTTACAAAAAATCAACAACACAACCTTAGATTCTCGGGCTGTAATCTCTTGTGAAGGTGATGACTTTTTTGTATGATTAGGACAACTTCAAAGAAAGTAAAGATTGTATGAATTATCCATATGGATTCCTGTTCTTTCTTTTTTTTCACCGACCCTCCATGTGAGCTAATTTTTCTTTCCCTTGTCTAGCAGTAGTTTGCCTACACAGTCCTTATGTTACGCTCGACCTAATCTCCTGTGAAACAATATCGGCATGAATGTCGATAGTATCGCTACATTCCATCTTTTTACTTCTTCCTGTTAAAATTAAATTGAGCATTATTTAACTGTAGCTTGATACACAGCCATCAGTTCCCTGCCGCCAAACATTACAGCTCTTGTTGTTACTATCTGGATTCGTATGGAACGAAATGTTTTCTCATGTAGAAGAATAAAATTGGAGTTTACTGGCAGAGGACACTTTAGTTTAGGAGAGTTGTCATCCACTCGATTTGTCAGCTTACGATATGCCGTGATTAATGCTGCCCCAGCTTTTATATCAAACAAATATATTTGAGATTAGAAAAGGTATAAATGTACTTCCAGGCTAAAGTATTTGTTATTTTCAGGGCAGATATTCAAATGCTTACTCTTGATTAACAAGTTTCGAGCACTTATATGATGGGGCATTCGAAACTGATCTTTGTGCCAAAGGGACATTAAATAAAATCTATTTTCTGAGATACTAACAAAGGCTCGATCATTATGGCGTTTGTCTTGTGAATAACAAAGAGATTCCGAACAGACTGACAAAGACTCATGCTTCACCATGGCTTCTGTAAGAATTGCTAAAAAGTGCAGGGTATGAGACCTCACTTTAATTAATGTTGGACGATATTGTTTATTATTTAAGAGGTTCTTGATAGGCTGATCAGTGCTTTAAAGTATGCTTCAATCTTAACTGATAACTTTGTGCGGCTTTCTTTATTTCAAGAAGGATAGGATAGTGAGCTATCCTAGTTCTAGGCATATTACCTAATCTTTCTTGAAAATATTCTTTAACACAGAGAGCATTTAAGGATCATTTAAGAACGATTTAATAAACTTCAGCCAGTTGTCTTTAGAAATGTTAATGTTTTGCAATTGCAAGGTATGCCTGTGCTGATGAAGAGATTTAGTAGGCGATTCTCATACTTTAAGAAAGTAATTCTAAGGCATATAGTGCGCCTGTGTTTTTCATTGACTACAACAAACATCAGGTCAAACATAAAACATACTTTGATCATACAATTTAATGTATTTACTCGAATGCTAGGGTAGGGTACAAGAATTGCAGGAAAAGACTGTAGTTATTGTTGTTGTTGGTGTGTTCTTTAAGTATTTGCACTTGAGGCGCTAAATGTCTAATGTTTGTATTGAGTTTTGTTTTCGTTTTTTGTTTTTTTGGTCGTATTAATGCAATATGCCACAGCATAGGTGGAAAATGAAATGCGTGAGTGTGTAAGGTTTACAAGGAAGCCCGGAACATAACTCAAATGAAGCACAGTGGTTTAAAAAATTTCTTTGAGATGACAAAGGTTGAAAGATCGTTAAAGGAAATGTTAATCGAAAAACTTTAGCATTTCTTTTCCCTGTAAGATCTACACACTGTTTAAGTTTTGTTGAGAGGTTGTTGTAAAAGTCAAGCTAAAGTAAACAAATTTAAGAATTAATTTCCATTTAACCACAGTCCTTAACAGGTTTTTTTAATATTTTTTGTTTTCTTCACAAGAGAACCAAGAACAGGAGTGCTTGCATAAGGTGTTTCCTTTCATTTGATTGTTGCAACAATATGTTGTATTGCGTTGTTGTATTTGCAATAGTATTTGCATAATAATTGGCCTATTGTTGTTAGTCTTTCTCAATTAAAGAAATTAATTTTCGTAATTCAAAGACTTTTTCTTTCATTTGTAATCAAATATTTACACTCAAACAAGAATGCTGCTGATTATTTGCCACCTTTTTTTATTCTCTTTTTTTTTGCTGGCAATTTCAAAGAATTCCGATTATTTCTTATAAAATTCCAAGGAAATGGTTTTTTTTTACACACAAAACTATGAGAAAAATTCTGTTGGAATAGTAATGCCATATGATGTGTTACGATATGTTATTGAAATATTTATTTCGTTTGAAATTTTCCCATCTTTTCATTTTATTTTTGTTTCTAATTTCTTTTTTTTCTATTTCTTCTTAATGAATATTGGAATTTGCAACCTACCAAGCCATTGAAATTTTTATGATTTGATTACATGCTGGGCTATTATTATTATTATTATTGGAAGAATAATTTTGGCCTAGTTTAAGATGATGTAAGATTTAAAATAAGAATTCTTCAATTAAGTTTGTTCTCACAAAATTCAAATCGTTTGTGTTATCTTAAAAGATTACAAAGGTTTGTGATACGGTCCATGACCTCCTATTCGAAGGAAGCAAATCATTCTGACAAAGTATCTTCATTATCAAGAGATTGATGAAATTTTTTTGCAGCTTATCATAAAAGATAGCACTATGTTGCACTATGGCTCTTTCTCTTTCTCGATAAAGTTAGGTTTCAAATTATCGATAGCCTGATTAAAAGGAAAGAAGTCATTGTAGTCTAGTAACGGTAGTCCATAACATCAATTTGTTGGAGTATAAATCCGCAAGTGGGAAACACTTTTTTAAGCAAGTTACTTTAGATGTAAGTGTGGTAGTGTTGTGGCTTATAAGACGTGTGGCCACGGTTTAAATCTCAGATCAGACATCTCCAACAAAACGAAATATGAAAAAAATTTTCAGCGGCGACTTTCTCTCAGCAGATTTCTGGTAAAACTCTAAGTAAATAAAATTGCTGTGAAAAGTTTTTGAATAATCTGTCTCTTAGAAATGATTTTAAACTGTAGGTCCCGCCACTGATGTATAAAATTAACACACACAACATAAGTGGTATGAGAAGCTAGGACGTAATTCTGACTGAAGGGTTGTAATGATCAATTATGTACACATGTATGTCTGGATGTATGTTCATCTTCAAGATATTGATGCAGCTTATCATGAAAGTTAGCACCTCCTACTTATCGGTGGCCTGTTAAAAAGGTGACATTTAAAGCTTCACTTTGTTAGAAGCCAAAATTAAAATCTCAATGAATGCTCTGTAAAAATGTATCTTAATTTTAATAAAAAAAAAGTAAATTCGAAATATTATTGATTTGATATTCAATTTAAGAAATGCTAAAAATCCTTTCACAGATTATTGAAAAATTTTATAAACTTTACAGAGACAGTGATTTAACTAGTAAAACAGCAAGGAATTGACGCTTTAGTCGATGAAATAATAAAGGAGTAGAGAGTGGATAGTATCGTGTAAACTGAACATGTTATGAGAGGGTACGACATTGACGGCTCTCTTCAGTTTTTGAAATTTTTCAAATACCATGGCACTTCACTAGACCAGGGATGCATTCATTTTGCTGTGCTTTGGTGTTTTACGCAAAATAACTCTTTCGAATAATTTTTACGCTGGATAATACGAATCCTATTGAATCCTATAATATTTTATCTTTAATTTTCAATACGTAAGCCCTTATCGTGCAAATTGACCTTAAAAGAAACTAGATCATCTCATAAGTAGAGTGGATGTTGCTTATTAAACTAGGCATTTATCATTAAACACCGTACTAATCAATCCAATTTTATGGATTGAACTTTCATTTGCGGCTTAATACTAAAACGGAAAGAAATCGAAACATTTCCAAACCAAGGAAAATGAACCTCATAAGGCAATAACGAGCGAAAAAGGTGTTCAACGAAACAAGGTGAAACTACACAGACGATGGCTATGCCATGGTTGGTAGTAAGAAAAGTAATGTCGTTTAGTTGGTGGTATTGTAAGGAAATTCTTCATTATGAGATTCTATAACCTGCTCAAACACTTGATACTAAGCTCTACTGTCAGCAACTAACGATGTTGAAATAACAATTCAATTAGTATGTAATCCATCACGGTGTATGGTCTATCATGATAATACAAAACAACACATACCTCTGTTACCGCGCTAGAAACTACAACTGTTTTGTCACTTGGGCCACACACTATATGTTGTAGAGAGAACTTGTTCTTTAGCCGCAGAATTCTTATCTAAAAAATTCTTCCTCCGGTTTTTGGTCTATTGTGGTCACATTCGTCTTCAAAAGAGGGACAGCTAAGTCCTAAAATCATGTAAAACAAAGAGAACTACGAAAATGGAATTTATTGCTATTGTTGATCGCATATTCATAGATTCCTTTAGACTTAGTTTTGATCACTCTTTTGTTATTTTAAAATTATTTTAAAGATTTAGAAAATGATTATGAGAAAAAACAGATTTCTTATATTAACGAACTATTCTCTACTACTTACCCTTGACAGTGATATTTGTCAATCATATTTCTTTGATCGTAGACCGAGCTTTTTGGAACTTGAGGTGAAAACTTTTAATATGAATAACTCACGCAGTGTATGAATGACGTCGATTTCAATGTAAGTGAGACCCTATGGTGTTACTAACCCACAAACCCGCTAATAATGCTTGGTTATCTGCAACTGGTGTAAACGTTGATGTTCTGGCCATGAAAATTTAATGCGACGATATTTGCTGGAGCCAGCATATTTTTCGAGAAGTATTCAAGTACCTCGTTTTTTCAAGGCGATCTCCTCTGTATATATAACATTTATATCCTTCCGAAAATGTAATGCAACTCTTATGTATGAGACGATGTCTCGAAGTCTATTTTGAGGCTTTTCGATCGCGTATTAAAGAGAGTGAAGGTTCCTATTAACGACAGTAGAGCCTCGTACTCTATTGATTTATTAGAACAACGTTACAGAGCAGCATATGTTTCCCTATTTTCATACTATAATGGATTGGGCTCTAGTGAAATATATCCACTAAAATCGCACATTTCGTCCTTCTTTGAAAATTGATTAACCACTGCAGTCCACATTACGTTAGAGAGTTAACGCTTGTGGAATGTTCTACACTTGTTGTCAAATTCAATTGAGTGCCAGAGAATTTCTTCATGTGTCATATGTCATATGTCATATGTCAGTTCATATACGACCATAGCCCTCATGCAACTTTTAGCAAGATGTGTAAAATTGTTCCATATTTGGATATTTCACTGTCATTTTTATTGTCAGTTTGGAAAGGTTTTCTAAAATGAAATCACAAATAAAATACATTCCAAAGTTAAGGCAATGCTTACTAACAGGTATTTAGTAAATCTTGATGTTTGCAATTTACCTTGCTTAGGTCTTTCAGTAATTTTGGGAACAATTTTATCAAATAATTTGTGCAAGTGTTG
>QOCX01000223.1:68740-108161 GCA_005959815.1 Sarcophaga bullata
TTAAGTCAAATAAGTTTTTATATTTGCTAATTACTGAGTGCAGCAGCATATTCTCTGTCTTGTAACGTGTATTTGCTTTGAAGTTACACCGAATTTGGGTTCAAACAATGGGTCAAATTGTTTATTTTTATCAAATTATATCAAAATTATATCAAATGATTTGAATAAGGATCGAGATTTGTTCAAAAGTGTCTTAAATGAACGCATGGATCCATGGTCACAATTCATATTTACGGTTTTGCATAATGCTCTCTGCGATTACTGTGAAATAGTAGAAAGGAATTCTAGGAAAGTTAATATAACTTCAGGGAACGTTACCTAAATGATAGAAACTTATAATTTCAAAGACCGTTCCCTTCATTTAAATGAAAAAAAAATGCCCAAATAAAGTTAATTTCAAAATTAAATTTCTTCTCGAATCGTCATTGTCATGTCGAATAACAACCCTAGGCCTCTCCCCCGCTATTTCCATCACAAAAGAACGAAGGAAGGTAAAATTAATTGAAATGCTTTACATACTGAAACAATAAAATCGAATATCAAAAGTGTTGTGTTGAAATTTTATCACAATCAATCAAACGTTCATAATGACGATTTGCCGATCGATTGCAATTGAACAATGTGAGGCGAGACAACAGCACAACAGCACAACGACCACAAGATTTATTAGAAGAACATGACACTGCCACTTTCTATACACATTTGTGAGGCAATATTCCCATCAAAGTACAAGCGTGTATCATATGAAACACAATGACAGCAGTCACGTCGCACGATTGTGTTGTTACTGTTACTGGACAGAAAAATAAAACAATTGTTCTTCAAAGTAACAACAGTAACGACAGCAACAACAACAACAACAACAACAACAACATCAATAACATCAATAATTATTGATGTACTCGTATGTGTCATTGCGAACATTTTGCTGTCGACTGACTGTCGCAATTGTCACAATTGCCGCAAAATGTTGTGAATGTTGTGTGATTAGAAAAATGTTTTCTTAACGTTTCGTTTTCAGTTTCAATTCCTCCGATTCTTATCAAAGACATCATACGCATACTGCATGCTTGTTGTAACATGATGGCATTTTGTAATCAGTGATGTATCGTACTAAGGCTACTGTCACTACTATCTGCTGCAGCACTAGTTGCCTTAATATGCGTAACATTTGCAAAAAAAAAAAAACAAAAAGAAACACAAACACACACAACGCCCCTGCAACTGTCAATGAAAGTATTTGTTTGTACGCATGATTGACACAAGAAGCAAGACAAGATTCTTTGACAGAACAGACGGACATTAGAAGGACAGCTCACTTACGAGTGCTGTCGCACTCATTACAAATGTTATCAAACGAAATGGTCTGCTATTGCCAGATGATTACAAAAATTAGAAAAATTGCTTATGAACGCCATACGTTTAGAAATCAACTTGATTCAGCGTCTATTGAAAGCAATTCATGGACGATTTGTAAACTGATTGCTGTTGCTAGTGCTGTTGCATAATACCAATGGAGAGTCAAACAGACAGACAGAAAGACAGACAGACAGACAGACAGATGTATAGTCATCACATTGATTGTGTGAAATCTTGGAGTGGCTGGTTGAAGAGTTAACGCACTGACTGACTGACAAACTAACTGATGGACATTTTGTTGCGTAGTTGTTGTACTTACTTGGCGCAGATTCTTCCATGTGATATTGTGCAACACATATTCATTCTATTCAGCATTCTATTCTAATAATAGAAAAACAGTTTCTTTTTTCTTGTTACAGGAACATTAGAGAACTGAAACATTTGCAAGCATATCTGTTGGTCCGTTAAAATTTTAAACGTTTCATATTCAAGTTCCTGCTGACAGTTGTCGGTTCGTGCTGGAAGTTTTTTTTCTTTTGTTTCTTCTTTGTAAACACTTGAAGAAATTCTTCTTGAATTTGGCAATATATGAGAAGCATTACATATCGTTATGTACACTGTAATTCGGAGTCAATACACAATATAAGTGGTGTGGAAAGCTATGTTGTAAATCTGACTAGACGGCTGTACGTAAGCAGTCAGAGTGACGGCTAAACACTTAGCGCTGTTTTTTAGAGTGTAGTATTGTCTTTAATCCAATTAAATATTCAAACCGCCAATCACGCTAGCCCATAAGCATCATAAAGAGTATTCGAGTTTCCAACACCAAATTCATGTTTATGTTCGCAATTGAAAGCCAAATCAAAACACTGCGCATATACCTACCGCTTACCTGCTCCCCCACTCCCGCTTACTCTACCAGAAACCTGGACCATGTGTCACAAAGTATCATGCGTACTATGTCTGCCGCTTTAAATTTATTTTTAAATAACGCACAGGCATAGGCACATGCACATGCAAATGCGCATGCGCATGCCCGGTGTTCGGCAAAAGAAAGAACGAAAGAAATTCTAGCCAAACGCGTTCATAACTTGAGAATGAAAGAAAAAGAAGAAGGAGTAGGAGAAGAAGAAAAATATGCAAGAAAGTATATCCCGGAGAAAGATAAACAACCGAAAACAGGAAGATATGCAAAGAAATGAAAAGGAGTGAAGGAAAATATGTGGCATTTGGTCATTTGGCGCTGTGGCAAGAGAAAAAGGCGCAACGAATTGTTGACATTTCCGACATTAGCACTTGATTGAAATGTGGTTAATTGAATTCACCAACCAATTGCTTAGCTCTCTCTCTCTCTCTCTCCTTCTCTCTACTTCTTTTATAGCAGATATCATATACAATATAAATATGATCATATGGCAAGGCGATTATGAATAGAATAAGTGAGGTGAGTGTACCATCACCGTATGGTGGTGGTCACTCACTCACTTAGTTAGTCAGTCAGTCAGTCAGTCAGCCGGTTAGTTAGTCATCTCATTAATGTGATTGCGGAATTGTTAAAGATGCTGTGCTGTAATCAACTAATTTGTGGTTTTTTTTTCCTTTCTTTCGTCATTCAGTCATTCTTGTTCCTTACATTGCTTATGATCTAATTAATCATTTTTTTCTTCTTTTCTCTGCTGTTCGGTGTTTATTTTTTATTTTTTTTTTTAATTTCATTTGCAACAATAACCGAGCAATTTGGACACATGATACAGGATGACCTGATTTTCAATGCGATTCTCTTTCAGGAAACAAAAACCAAATAAAAAAACGTAACAAGAAACACCGTTACACAACACCGTTCCGAACATGAAAAGAACAATAATGTGGGAGGAAGGCGAAGGAGGTGAAGAGTTCTTGGCCAAAGCCAATTTGATCGTAAATAACAAATCAAAAGAATTTTTTTTTTATTGTAATTCCGTAACAAAATCTGAGAAAGAACACAAAAAAGTAATGAAAAGAAGTGTGGCATTCATTGCTGCAAACACTTTTACATTTCAGAGAGCCGCAAGGCTGATACCAGAAACAACGGTAATGGAAATTGAATTAAAGTTGATGTGCATGCAAGTATTTCTTCTGACATTTATTACTTCCTTTTATAAAATGAATATTTAATGCCAATGTGACCCATATTTTGAAAATTTTAATTTTACATTTGCCGTGTGTAAGGCACTAAATAAACGGGAGAACTTTTCGGTTTTACATTTTAAAAATAGAACTCAATACCTGGAGAACAATACTTTGTCAAATTGGAATTACAATTACATAAACATCATACATAATTTGGTCATTACAAGCTAGCCTCTCAAACCACCCATGTTGTGTGTCTTAATTTTATGCATGGGTGATGTGACCACGACAGTTTAAAGTCGATTCCGAACGATAGATTTTTAAGAAAACTTCTCATGGCAATTATTTTATTTACTGTCAGAGTTTTTGCCAGAAATATGTTGAGAGGAAGTTGCCAAAGAATTTTTTTCCTTGTTTTTGTTTTGTTGGAGATATCAGACCTGGGGTTTGAACCGAGACCTCACGTCTAATAAGCCAACATACTACCTACTAGGCTATGGCGGCTTCAGCAATCTTAATTAATGATTAAAATCATCAAGTGACTTACAATGCTTACTTACTTCTTTCGCTAACTGACTGTCATTGCAAATCAATCTTCCAATCCGAACGTTAAGTAGATGAGACTCTTTCAATATTGCAGTTTTGCCAACTCGTGTTCCTAAAATTTATATAAAAAAGCAGAGAAGACCAACTAAGGAAAGAAATTTAGAACATTTTTTGTTCCCTTTTTAGAAATCCTTCAAAGCTTTATGCGTAGCAACGTAAGGTATTGCTGCGCAGTGTGGAATCTTTTAAAATGGGTCTGGCAGTAAATGAGGGCAAAATGAAATATAAAACTAGAAGTAGGGACTTACCGTGTATTAGATCTCAGATAACAGCCGTATTTGTTTATCTTGGCCACGCCGTTACCACCAAAAATGATGTCAGTCTGGAGATCAAGCTCAGAATCACTCTTGCCAACATGTGCTTCTATGGTCTCAATCGGCAATTGAGTAGCAGAGACCTCTCTCGTACGACAAAACTAATACTCTACAAGACGCTCATTCTCGTCGTGCTTCTTTATTGCGCAGAAGCATGGACACTACTAACCACTGATGCAGTAGCCTTGACAGTATTCGAGAGAAAAGTTCTACGTAAGATTTATGCAAGTTGGCGATAATTTTCGCATTCGATCTAACAATGAGCTCCTCAATGACGTGGACGTTGTGCAGCGCATTAACATCCAGGGGCTGCGCTCGGCCATGTAGTTCGAAAGGATGAGGATGCTCTGGCAAGATGCAGGGATTTACCGAGGTCGTCGAAGAGAACGACTTTATTTGCGTTAGAAGGACCAAGTCGTTAAGGTCCTGACAACGATTGGTGGGGCGCACAAGAAGCAGAGGCGCCTGTAAAGATAACCTAAAGCAGGCCGAAATCTGATAATCGGGCTAATGTCACCCGTGATCTTCTGAGTATAGAATTCCCAAATTGAGAAAAAAAATATTCTTATTGTTTCCATATTAGGCACAAGAATGTTTATTGGACAATTTCCTTCCATTTGTGCAGAAGAGCACGCCTGTCCATGGATTCTTGTTTCCTTCAATAAATTTCTTCCTACTCTGAAGTTTTCCTTCTTGCTCCAGTTTGATAAAAAGTCTGGCTTGGAACAGCTTTTCTAGCTTATTTTTAGGAGTATTTTAAGGCATTCCACCAGCAAGGCGTAGGTCTGCCGATTCTAAAAGGGTTATATCACTCGATCTTGGTGGCTAGTTCACATCTTCTCTTCGTAAGTTGTTGTTCAAATCATCCAATTCAGATCCAATTCAAAGATCCTTATAGTGCTCGTTGTTGACAGTTTCAAAGAAATGTGGACTCTCGTTCTCAAAGAAATGTGGACCGATGCCATTGTCAGTCTAAAATCTACACCAAAGAGTGAATTTTTCGGGATGTATTGGACGCTTTTGGATCCCGTGACATGAATTCAATGTTTTTGTTTGTTCACGTTTATTTGAATTCGCCATAGTCTTGTTGATAGTGTGTTGGCTTATTGCCAAAAACTCTGAGAATAAATAAAATTGCCATAAAAAGTTTCCCAAAAATCTGTCGTTCGGAATCGACATTAAACTGTATTTCCCGCCACTCACAATTAACACGACATAATTACTGTGAGAAGCTAGATCGTAATCCTAACTAGAGGGTTGTAGTGATCAATTATGTATGTATGCATGTATGTATTTATGCTTGTTCAGGTATTCATTCATGCAGAAATGCGTCTCATTGCTGAGGATAATTTGTCGATGAAAATTAGAATCAATTCCAGTCTGCCACAGAGCATATTCAGCGAACACGCTTCGTTGTTTATGGTCCATCTCTGTTTGTCAACGGTGATTTGGGAATTTAGACCGAATAAGTGACAGTTAATTTGACAGATGTAGATTAACAAGATGGCGGATATCAGCTGACAAAGTTTGGAGATCCCTGTTGAAACACCCAATAGTACAGAAACCACTCTGTATGTCTTCTACAAGATGTAATCCAGAAATAAAGCCCCTCAAATCGAATTTTCTTCTGTGAATTTATTCCGCATTGGCATGAAATCAATTCATTTGTGAAAAGACTGGTAACTGACGATCAGAGCAGTGATCAAATCTGCATGAGTCCCTAAAAATAGTGGCCAAGTCTAGATTGACGCTTAAGAAGCTAATACTCTGACTTTGGCTTTAGTTTTTTAAAACAATAGTCTGGTATTTAAATTGTCCTTCCAAAAACTAATCATCTATTAGAACAAAGCGTATCTAAATTCTTGTGGTTTTGATACTAAAAAATCTTAAACTTTCCATTAAACAAACAAAAATAAAATCAAACGCCTGTCAAAACTTGGTTTTATTTTTCTAAACCAATCTAATCCTTGGAAGCCATTAAATCATTCCATGCTTATTACGTTCACTTAACCAACAAACCCGACACATTTTCCCAGACACATAATTAATCGTTGATTACGTGGCCAAGGAAAGGAATACGAATAAAATTGTTTTTCATTTTCAAGCACAACTTGCCACATGCAAGCATTTCAGTGTCAAATTTATGTTCATTTTGGAAAACATTTCAGAATCACGAACTTGTACTTGACATTGACTGTCGTAAAATGCCAAATAAATGGCCACCGTTTTTATAAAATTTGAAATCTGAAAAACAAACAAACAAACAAACGTATGAACAGTAGTAACAACAACAAAAATCGACCAACCAACCAACAAATACAAACGAGCACAGTATCAAAAACATAAAAACGGAGGCCATTTATGTCAAAACATCCATAACAAGTTCGGTTCGAGAGACAGACGGACGGACGGATAGTCGGACAGACATTCAGACGGGTAGGCAACAAACTGAAAACCGTTAAAAAAAAAAACTTCGCTGATGAAAGTGTAACAACAATTGTAAAACACAGTATGTGTTGGAAGGCACAACATACGAGGGTACATTAAAAAGTCAAGAAATAAAATTTACTAATTTCCATAAAACAGCAGCAACAGCTTTTATTTTCTTTGATCTTAAAACAGTACAGCTTACAAACGGCCAAAGTTAAGATAACTTCACAAGTAAAAATCTAACGGGGTCAAGGCCTCTCGCTCTCAGTGACCAGTTCAGATCTCCTTTACGTGAGCTGAGCATGCTTTCAAATCGCTCGTGCGGAATAACCAGTCCAAAAGAAGTTGGTAATCTACGACCTATATTGCTAGCCCTTGATAGTGATGGTCTGATCGACATCGTTCTCAAGGAAATATGACGCCACCACAGTAAACAGTGACTTTTTCGGAATGCACTAGATGCTCTTGGATCTCACAATAGTAGTATTTCACTTAAATTCAACGCGATACTCGCTAGAATACTTTTTAAAATACTTCTGACCTTCTAGACAAAGGAAGTATTGGCTGTTGCTTCACTTGAATGTTAAAGCTTCTCGACCTCGTACAGAAGAAGGCGAAGGTGCTCATTAAAGACGTTAGCATATCCATCTCTATTGTTCATTGAAGCATCGTCGCACTGTGGCTTGTGTTTCACTGTTCTACCGTTACTACAGCGGATTTAAAGAGAGCTAAGTGGACTTGTTCCCGAAAATCATATGTTCTTACGTAGTACCCGTCCTTCTCGCAATGTAGACCCGTTTGTGATCGATTGGCACGTAGATCGAACACTGCATTATATGCAGAAGTCGTTAGTTTGACTTCAACAATTATTACAAACACCTTTCAAACGACCCTCTTATATCGGCAACACACTAATCAGCAGGGGGAGAATAAAGAATACCCATGAACATGCAAAAACTTATGAAAGTTTATTTAGGAACAACAAGTCGTCTATGAATTGCGAAGTTATTTGTAGAACTAAGAATGCCTCACGTTCCATGCAGTCTGTGTTTAATGACAAATTTTCCATGCTTGTAAGCATGCAGTAACAATTGCAATAAGTTGCAGTAACAAGTAGTAGCAACAACAACCACACAGACTACTGGAATTCATTTGCCATTCACCCCCACCCATAAATCTGATGCCAAAGTTTTCTTCAATTGGCAAGAAAACTAAAAACGCCACGATCTTATAGTCAAAAATCTCGATTGGAAGTAAACTGATATGTCATGCTAATCGCATAGAGTACCGTTTAAGCTTCCAGCAGTTGTATAGCAGTCGTCTCGGAATCATTAAATGACTTGCAGGTACGAACGCTTTTTTTTTGGCATTAGACAGACGTTGGATTGTTTTTTTTCTTTCTTTTTCTTCTTAAATTTTGTTATTTTTATTCATATTTGTTGCATACAACCAGTCACGTTATTTGAAGTCTCTCTTCGCGTTTAATACACTTGTTGACGATGGCTTTATTAGAACGGTCGAGTGCAACTGTGAATGTGTATGATTCTCAAGTGGCTATAAATCGACAGCCACTAAACGCTGAACAACATAAAGTACTGCAATGATGGCCTTGTCATTTGCATAGGCTCTTAAGCGTTTAGCAAAAATTAAACGTATACGAGGGTGGTATAAATTACTCATGTTCGATTTGAAAATTTATTATTGAGTGGCCATGTATAAAACACTTTATTTCCGCACTTTTCTTAATTGGTAAAAAATCGGTTCGCTTCTGTTTACATGGTTTTCTTATCGATTGTGTTTAGGCAGCCAAAATAACAAAAATCGTTTGATGGTTGGCTAACCATCTGGAAGCTGATGCAGATGTGGTTTGGGTTTGGCGATAGATTTACAGTCGATCGTCAGACTTACTCTTTTAGGCGCACGATTTCAATCGCCAATATAATTCCGCCTATCTGTGTGACGCAATGAGATCAGACAGAATATTCCTATGCTTTTAGAAGGTGGATCGATT
Source organism: Sarcophaga bullata (assembly GCA_005959815.1). NCBI lineage: Eukaryota > Metazoa > Arthropoda > Insecta > Diptera > Sarcophagidae > Sarcophaga > Sarcophaga bullata. The sequence goes on from QOCX01000223.1 coordinate 77,570, forward strand.
TAGAGGCGGCACCAGGATTGACCGATAAGCATCGATGTTTAAAAAGCACTCTAGTCAATTGCAGGTGACAGTTAGGGTCAGAACTATGGATACTTCGGTTAGATTAACGCGAGACAAATCGAATTGTTAACAGAACCTAATGTTTAGCAACGAGGATAAGTAATAAGAGGGAAAGGAATAATTCTTTTGCTACATACTCTTTAAAGAGAGTGGCTATTCTGAAGGGTTAATGAGATATAATGAGACAGATTCGAGGGTATGAAACTGTAGACATAAATATTCCGACTCCATGGGGAAACTTGTGAGTTGTATTCAAAACTTGCTTAAACTTGAATAGGAAATACAGAAGACCGAACATAAGCAACACTATAAGACAGAGCACTCAGCTGCTATGCAGCTGACTAGAGATTAGAATGGAAAGTTGAATTAGCAAGCCAAGGCTGTATCCTAGATATTGACGGCATTCGTGATTATGAGCAAATAGATACGCTTTCTGTGGAGTAGGTATGTTCGGGCAAAATACTCAAGTCAAATGGGTTTTGCATTATCTAAACTTTTGTTGAGCAATTATATGAGAAGTAATTTGACTGTTGAGAGAATAGTCTGAGGATAGTAACTGGCATTTTACCGGGCGCTATAGCGGCAAAGAATACTTGTTTTAGTATACGGTTTGTACACTATATGTAGACTCTGTGGTGGAGAGAATGAACCACCACACCATATACTTGAAATCTGTGCAACGTTAAAGCATCTCAGAAGGAAACATTCTAATGAAGCCGTTCGCGAATACCAAAATGTTTTCACGCTAAACATGCATTCCGATTTTTGAGAAATTTCTATGGAAAAATTCCTACAAAATAATGATTTTGGGGCTAAAAGGCCATGCCAAGTCTGTTTTTTCTGAAGGTCAATATTACGATTTATTGCAAGGTTCCTACAATATTTGCAAATTTTGCAACACAGAACTATTTGGCAATAAAATACGCCATTCTCCATTATCATGATGCCAAACTTTGAGATATTTTGTCCGCGGAATTGAAAAAATAACAGACATATGACAAAATTTAAGTCTGCATTCCAAGGTATGCACAAAGTTCAAATCCAAAGCGTAAATGTGGAACGCCAAGTTGCATATGTGTAATCGGGCCCAGGTGGCAAGAGCCAGAAGGCAACCGGGAAAACTACTAATCATGGGCAATTTCTTTTCAGGCGATTATGCTGTCAGATATTTACCATATTCTGGCAGTTAAATTTCCGAATATGTCGATAAAATAATCGGCTTAAGACAAAAAGAAATTTGACGTAAGCTGCTCATACGATCAAATGCAAAATAAGGAAATTTCGGCTTAAAGAATGTACCTAAAAGGACTAGAGTCTTAGCAATTTCAAATCTATTCAAAAACTTCTTTTCATCCAGCCCTCAAACACATTGGCCTAATCGTCTCTGCACCAACCCACATAATAAGACATTCACAAACCAACATTTCTAGCGTCCCAAAGAAGTTTTATTTATTTGGACTTCAATTCAATCGTTTTTTTTTTTTTTTTTGCCACAGAACTTTATTACATCCATGATTGGCAATTGAATGGAATTGCTAAAGACCATGTGCAACATGTGCAGCACATTGCCCGGTACTCCTACCCGATGATGCAACGATGGCGGCGACCACGACAACCGCAACGGCCACGATTACTAGTGCGACTAATTTCAGCAACTTCTACTTCAATTTCTAATTTTTGCAAATTTTCAAAATTTTATGCATTTTATGGCAGCCATAAATACATGTTGCAACCAAGCATATCAGACTGGTATTAAATACGAATTTGTGGCCAGCAATTGTGTGTGTGTGTGTGTGTGTGTATGTACAACGTTTGTGTTGTTAATGACGTTGATGCTGATGCTAATGCTGATGCTGATGCTGATGCTGATGAGGCTGTTGGCTTCTGTTGCCGGTAGCAACTGTGTTAGTTGTAGTCAAACTATAGTGGCTGGTTGTTGACTTAAGTTTTTTTTCTCTTCTATTATTATTATTGTTGCTGTTGTTGTTGTTGCTTTTGTTGCTGCTGCTGTTGTTGTTGCAACTTTATACAACATTTTGTTTCGAATGCCAATAGCCGGTATTAGAATTCTTGTTATTTTACATCCCGATGTTATTTGTTATTATTAGTGTTGTTTTTATTGTTAGAGTTGTTGTTGTTCTGTCTGAACATTATCCATACAAGTTTGTTTGTATACGATTAATTTTCCAAAAGTGTGAAAATAATTCAACAACAACAATAACAACAACAACAATACGAATGCAGAAAAGCCTTAAAAACCTGAGACATCATTTACAAATGTTCTCATTATTTGTATTTGTATTTGTATTTGTATTTGTATTTGTATTTGTATTTGTATTTGTATTCATGTTTGTTGTTGTTGTTGTCATTATTTTATTATGCCTTTTTTCAATTTATCGTATTGACCACAGTCTTCGGATTCATTTGTAATTCACTTGTCAGCACAGTGCAATACAAAATTATTCGTATAATTTAAATTAAATGACATCACTTTCCATTCCGATCCTTACCGGGGAGCCAAAACTATCGGAATCGAACATGTTTTGTTTGTAGATGAGATTACAAACTTGTCTTATGCAGTATTTCTGATGGCAACACTGAGGACATAGCAACTGTCTAGGACTAGGACCATTAGCCTTGACTTAATATGGCCCAGTAACTTGAAATAACAAAAAGTTTCCAATATGGTAGTAATTTGTTATGATTTAACCCTCCTTTACCAAAAATCGAACATCTACAGAAGGTGCAGTTCTGTCTTATTTACACCTAAACACAACAGAAATTCGACTAACACCATGTCCAGTTTTTAGTCGACTTATTAAGCCCCAACACTAAGCCAAATGGCTATAAATTGATCTATCCGATCTATTCATCCAATGTCTCTGCTCCTTAGGGCGAAATGTAGGGTGGGCCATTTAAAAGTTTAAATTTAAAAATGCAATAAAACAAAAACGTGTGGTGAAGTACAATTGTTCTCGACAATGGGCTTCAAACGGCGTCCCCCAGAAAATAGTCCAACAGTGGCATTACCATTTTGGCTAATCAAACAGCCATTAAAGGTTTAACGCAATAAATCGATTGTGGCATGAGATGTGTGGCAAGTTGCACCACAAATAAATTAGATATCACGGTGCGATAGATGACTCCATTGATCGTAATGATTGCGCCGTTCTCATATCCAAAGAAATATTGGTCGTTGCCTCCGCTCAACAACCGCAATAAACAGTCAGTCGTAATGGGTGCATTGGCTTCTGTGAGATAACGTGTGAGTTTTCTGATCCCCAAATACGGGAATTTTGCTTGTTAACCTACCCACCAAGATGAAAAAAAGCTTCATTCGAAAATATAACTTTTTTTTCTCGTTGGCCCAATAAATGCCAACATTGCTCAAGCCTAAATCAACTCACTATGTTCAGTGGAGATCCTTTTTCTGCAATCCTCAATTTTTCCAAAAAATCCGAATCTAAACCTAGTTTGCCTTTTAATTTCATCCATCACTGTATGGGTTATAAGGAAAATAAATTGAATTTTCTTTCATTATTGTTGGCTGATTTCAAATCTTCTTATTTCGGAATCCAATTTTCATTTTCTCATTTCAATTTCTCCTCGCAAAAAAATAAACTCACAAACATTTTTAAGCTGCTTTCTCGTTTTCAAATCAAGTTCGAGTTGTAATATTCAAAGTGTTCGTTTTTCTTTCGTTCGTTTTTTTCTTCTTGTTGTTTTTGTTGTTGCACTCTCTTTATCTAATCAGCAGCATAATAATAAAGTTATAAAAATCTATTCGTAATTTATGGGCCTGATATTGACCGAGCAATGTTTTCAATGATGTTGATTGTATCACAAAGTGATCATAAATTAACACCAATTCTGTGTGTACACACACTTGTTTTGCAATCATTCTCTATCTCTCTCTTTCTCTCTTTATTTCTATTACTTAACTGTATATCTTTCTCTGTTTGGAGTGTCATTCGATACAATGCTGCTGATCGTTAAATAAGTTTAAACTGCGCGAATTAATTAAAACGACATTCGGACATGCGGACATGAGTGTTGGCTAATAAAAGAAGTTTCGATTACGATTTTTTGTAATTTTGTAAGAGAGAAAAAACTGTTAGAAACAGAGGAAATGGAAATCGATTACAAATTTTATTCAATTTTTGTTCAATTGGATTAAGAGGTTTAGTTTTCGTTATGGAATTTAAAAGAGAATTTATTTCAACGGATTGATGGTAAAGAGTGAAAGAAATTCAATATGATGGTGGCAATAATCCAAGGAATTATTTGTATCCTAATCGGTTTGGTGTACTGAGCAATGTAATGTAATGTCAAGTGAGCCGGGACACTGAGTTAATATTGTAACTGCATGATTTAAATCTTTTTGTATGCATAACCATCTGGAAATGAATATAAATAGGCTACGCACTGCCTACTAGGCTACGGCAACTTCATTTTTACATTATGTTCCTTAATAATGATTGATATTGCGCAACATCCTATAGAACTTGGATGCAAGCTGCCAGAATCTACAGTTTAAAGTCAACTTTGAATGACAGATTCTTGAGAGACTTTTTCAAGGCTATTTCTTTATTCTCAGAGTTTTTGCCAGAAAGCTGCTGAGAGGAAGTCGCCAAAGAAATTTTTCTTTCATATTTCGTTCTGTTGGAGATGTCTGAGACCTGGGGTTTGAATCGTGGCCTCACTTCTAATAAGTCAATACACTACCTACAAGTCTAGGGCGACTATATCTCAAGCTCCTTCCGATATTATTCCAGCCATATTCGCCTAAATATTTCTCAAAAGAAAACCCTGTTTTATTATGCTTGTGTTCCATAACTATCAGATGTTCTCCAATAAAATTCTCAATTTCTAGGAATCTATGAAAGCCCCTTTCATGATTCCTAGCCTGTGCGTTGCTAAATTTCATTCACAATTTCTTTTTTTTTGCACATTTTTTTTGCACAAAAATATTCCATAGTTTTGTTGAAAGTAAGTTATTGTTGCACGAGCCTTTTTTTTAAATTAATTTACAGATAAATTTATAAATTTCGAACACACGCCACCTATGGACACTTCCACTATGATGATGGAATAGAAAATTTTTATTTAAAAAAAAAATAATAAAACATTTGGGGAATTGAAAATAACTACAAAATTAAATAAAATTAGACAAATAAAAATAAAAAATAAAATAAAAATAAAAATAAAAAAACAAAAAAAAACCAAAAAAAAAATTCAATGAAATTAAATGAAATGAAAAAACAACAACCTAAATTGCTAAAAAAAAAAATTTAAAAATAAATTTGTTTATCACTACTATTCGCAGTGCAGAAAAAAAAACCAAACAAATAAAATTCCGTAACCCACCCTCTCTTTCACCTAAAAGAAAGCAGTACCCATCAACAACAACATTAATTTACGCAAAAATGCGAAATGAAAATAAAGTTCAATGGCCTCTACATTATAGTACGCCAAACAATACTTTTTGCTTCATTTAGATAATTTTGTTGCTCTTTAAAAATAATAAAAAAAAAACACAAAAGAAAAACAATAACAAAAACAAAAACAATAACAATAAAAAAAGAAAAACAAATCAAATAAAAAATAAGCCAAGAGGACAAGTCAATTCACTATGCAATACGATTATAGTAACGTTAATTTGGTTTTTTTTGGTTGTTGTTGTAAAAAAAACACTTTATTTAAGGGATCATGAACGGCTTTTAAACTAATCTCAGAGTTGTTACTAAAAAAACTCTATCTCTAGCACTCTCTCTTAACCTACAATAACAATTACCATTAGAGATGGTTTTCTTTATCATTAACACGCTCATGACAAAACAAATGAGCAATAACACCCGCTTTTATTACGTACATACGTGTACGTATGTGTATGCATATATGCATGTATGTTTAGTTGTAGAACTTTCTAATGAAAGCATGTGATTTTTTGTTTCTTCCACAGAAAATGTCCATGTATGGGTGGGTATGTGTGTACGAGTTTAGTATATGATTTTTTTTATTTTTTTTTTTTTTTTTTTGCAAAACAACAATAACAAAATAATTGCAAAATATTTTCCGTATTTAACATACTCATCGAAAAAAACAAAAATAAATTAAATTTTAAACACAGTTAAACTAAACAAATGGCCATCGTTATAATACACTGAGAGAAATAAAAGTGTTCGGAAATTTTGCATATGTTTTCTTGGCTAACTTTTCCTGTAATTAATAGCATTTCATTCTACAATATTTAAACAATAATACTCGTACCATTTTCCTAACATTTCTGACACTAAAGCTTCATGCAGATTCCGCTTGATTGAGAATTTTTTCCAAACGTAGGTATTCAAACTATTGATTTCCAGTTTCTGGGTTGTTGTGTGTGCCTAAAAATCTATGACATTCAATACAAAGCGTTAGAATAGGCTTGATGCTGAATTTGTTATGTTAGATTGCTTGCAGCCGGACTGTTGCAAGCTACTTTGCTACGAGGACCAGCTGGACCATAGCGAACACTTCCTCTGTAACTACGCATATATACATACATAATTGGTCATTACAACCTTTCAGTCAAGATCACGACCTAGCTTTTCACATCACTTGTATTGTGGGTTTTACACATGAGTGAAGAGACAGACCTACGGTTTAAAGTCGACTCTGAACGATAGATGTTTCAGATTTACTCTCAGAGTTTTTACCAGAAATTTGCTTTTCATATTTCCTTTTGTTGGAGATGTCTGATCTGGGCTTTAAAACCGAGGCTTCACATCTTATAAGGCAACACGCGACCAACTAGACTAGGGCGACCTGCCATAACTGCCCAACCTTAATTAGAATGAGGTTGAAAACTCTAGATAAGGGTTTATTTGATACTTGATATTCGGCCTAGGTGGCTAGTATTCATGGCTCTAGCTTATTTGTTACCCTTGCCTTTCTTTTCGACTTTTGTTTCTCACTTTTTCTCTTTCTCTTTCTCCATTCTTCTTTAGGTCAGTTGATCTCTGAACCAAAGTCAAGTGCATGTTCTTTAACCTAATCTAACATGATCTTTTCCGAGTTTTCTCAAATCCATCGAACACAAATCTTTCTGGACGATTTTTTTTCACAAAAACCTACAAAAGTTTTTTATCTACTGGCTTTAAACATAAAAATTCTAATTCTCATAGAAGAACAACTGATGGCAACCAAAGGCAGTTTAGCGACAAAATAAATATTTCTTTTGAAGGACGCTAAATGGCGTGATGAAGTCGTTAAAGTGGTCTACTACAGATTGAAGTAAGTCAGATTCACAGCCCGCAAAGGGTACTATCACTTCTAAAACAAACAAAGTTTTAACCAGCAAAAGGTCTTCAATACTACTTTTAATACAAGTCTACAGAGGCCTTGTTTTTAGGCTACGAAAGGTGGACCTAAAACTAAGCACGAATAATTTGTTGAATTAAACTGCAACAAAGCTTGAAAAGATCGCTGATATCTTACAGCGGAGTGTGTAGAGTCATTTGTGTTACTGCCCTGCGATCAATTCTTGAACATGCTTAGAGCGGAAGCCAGATATCTGTACAACAGATGCTGAATAAAAATTAGTTTATAAACTTAAAAGCAAAGGATTTATCTTTAAGAAATAGTTCCCGGATCACGTAATGGTCTATGGGTAAAGCGCTGAATGTGATCCCCTTATAGAAAAGTGTACAGACCTAAAGAAGAAAAAGTGTAAACCAACTAATCGTTTAAATAAACTTTTATGGGATAGAGTCCTCGAAAAATTGAAAGTACAGCCTCCTGAATTATTGCACATGAATCAAGATACACTAAAATGATAATTTAGCATGACATTTAGTGTAAAATGACTTCGATTGACCTGGCAACGATTCTATAGAACTGTAAAATATCCGTTATAAAGGGAACTTCTCGGTCGAAGGACCAAAACCTTCTACAGCAATACGGAATACGATACATACTGTGGATTGTAGACATTTGTATCGAAATCACTGAACCAATTCTGGATTTGTAAACTTACCAGTATTGGTTCAGTGTTGGTAAGATTACAATTCCAGTATTGGTTCAGTGCTGGTAACTTTACAAATCCAGTATTGGTTCAGTGCTGGTAACTTTACAAATCCAGTATTGATTCAGTGATTTCGATACGAACCAAATTAAAACTTAACAGTTCACATCAAAAGTTTTCATATTTTGTGGGCAAATAGCCAGCCAACGCTGTCAAGCAATTCTGCAGGGTCCTGAAGAATAAAAATCCTTCTTAAACACGAAAGTTGAAATGCAATTCAGAGAGTTTGGTACTCAATGAGACAGTGCTTCTTAAAGGATTTTTCTTTCATTGTATTGATACAACAATAGGCCTCAATAAACCGGAGATTGTATAATTTTTGAATAATTTTTACTTACTTTGGCCCACTTTTAGCGGATTTCTTTCTTTATCTTTCTTAAAAAAAACGCTTTAAATTAAAAAAAAAAAATCTTTTTATTTTCGTTTTAAACAATACAACAGAATACTTAATACTATCTGGGCAATAAATATTTACAAACTGATTTAAATACAAACTTAATTATGATGCAGCAGTTTATTACCAGATGTGCAGATAAATTTTAAGCGGGCCATCTCCATTGCTATTCGTCTTAGAAGCCGTCTCCTCTACAAAGTATTTGTTGGATTTTAATTGATCACACGATTGATTATTAGTATGCCAGAAAATATTTTCACAATCTTTGCTGGGAATTAAAAAAAGAAATACATGCCGGGTATTATGAAAAGAAAACTTTTTTTTTTTAAATTATTATAAAATTTATAATTTAGAAAACATAATTTTATAATTTCCTTATATTTTATAACAAACTTGGAACGTTGTTTCAAAAATTTCAATTGAAATTAATTTCTAATTTTTCTAAGTGTAGTCTTGCTTTTTTTTCCGCAAAACACCTAGAAAAACGCGCTAAAATTTGTCAACAACAATAATATTGTGACGGTAGATAAAATTTTTTTTATTTAAACATTGATAGAGGGGTTTGTTTATATAATACAGTGAATGCCAGCTATAAAGAACTTCGTATTTGTTATCAAAAAAAAAGTGACTTAGAAAAGCGCATACCTATTTCCACAAAAACCCGAGTGCTTATTAGCATGAATTCTTTTAATAACAGACAGATACCGTTAGAAATCAGCTGCTGCCAAGTCCAAGCTAAAAGCTGACAACTTTAGATCTTCACAAACAAGCTTCCACTGCGTTAAGCTGATGAACTCTCCTACTTCTTCACGTGTATTAATCGTTCATACAAGGAGTTTCAAAAATAAGGCGCTGTGACCTTTTCTTAAATATCCAAACTCTTGGCCTCAAAAGTAACAGCCATCGTCTCTAACTAACACAAAACTTAAGGAGAACTTTAAGAATTTTTTCTTATTTGAAAGAAGAAAAGCATGACCCACCCTTTATACATAGAAGAACTCAACCATCAGTTTCAATCAACAAACAAGTGATTGATTATCTCACATTACTCAGTGATTTCAGTCGTAGTCTATTGCTTAACAATAGACAAAACTTAGATCCCCTACAATGCAGCAGAGACCGGTTTGCAAACAGAACAAAGCGCTTCTCGATGCGAATCGGCCGCAAAGAAGGTCAAGATGGGTTTTCAGACAATAAACCCACAAAGTATTTAATGGAGATCTAATAAAGACCGAATTTGGCTAAGAAAAAGCAGTTTTGAACCACCATGCAATACATGTGTGCACTCTTGTACAGTTTGAATGCCAGAAAGCCATAAATTGGGTTACGAAGTCTCTTTAAGTCTCAGACATAAAGGACAGAACGAAATATGAAAAAAAATTTCTTTCGGCGACTTTCTCTTAGCAGACTTCTGGCAAAAATTCTGAGAGTAAATTGTCGTTCGTAGTCGACATTAAACAATAGATTCCGCAATTAAAGTGAGAACCTCGGTTGTAATCCCAACTAAAGGTTTGTAATTACCAATTAAATAAGTATGACCATTTTTTTGATACCTAAAGGACTGTAACCATGAAATCATCCTCTCACAAGCAAATCCATTTTGATAGCCTCGACAAATATTATCCGTGGAAACGGATAAAATAACAGAGAAGCATTTCACAGAGTATATTGAGGTCAAAGGAGACAAGTTATGTTGAACTTGTTTCATTCAAAAATTCATGGATTTAGTGCCTCGTCCTGGTAGTATAGGTTCGACTAGGCAATAGGGACTAGTTGATCCACTGGCTATCAAACATTACCCTGAAACCGTATGGACTATCAATCTTGGATTAGCCACGTTTTATTGTCGGGTGCAAGGTTGATTTTCAGGGCAGTCAAAACAGGCCCTACAGTCATTTCGGCAATTAATCTTAGAGAGCTTAGCGTACGTTAACAAAAATTATCAGAGTGTAGTCCGCGCAACAGGCGTATACTTTTGTTATAGTAGAGCCAGAAGCCAATTTTTCTAGAAGAAAATACAACAAATTTCTTTCAATTACCCTGAAGTTATAATACACCACCCGATATTACAGTTTAACTGTACACCCAACAAGGCAGGCGCATGGACAAGTTTTTCTGGATCAGAAAAAGATTTTTGACACTATCAGGAGAAGAAATAGAAAATAAAACTAGCTGGGCGTAGTGGATAAAGTCCTAGACTACGAATCAATGCGAACTGAATTTGTATTCGGTAGATTACCAACTATTTTTCTATCATATATAGAACTCCCTGACTTAAAATGCCCGTGTTTTCAATATCCGAGAGAAACTGAACTGCACTTGGACAATTAAGAGGCTGCAATTCCTCGTAGACTATTCAGGCTGCATAACCCCACAGAGAGGGTAAAGACGGACATCGAAGAGATGAAATGATTCAATACGTGAAATTTCTTACTTCTACACCGATTACAACAATCCCCTTCTTTATCGAGGGCATTGTTTTAACAAAGATAATGGTCACCGTAGTCCAGTGGGTAGCGTATTGGCTTATTAGATGTGAGGTCTCAATTCAAACCCCAAGTCATCTCCAACACAAAACGAAATATGAAAAATTATTTGTTCGACGACTGCCTCTCAGCAGATCTCTTTCAAAAACTCTGAGAATAAATAAAATTGCCATGCTGTAGGTCTCACCACACATGTAAAAAATAATACACACTATATAAGCAGTGTGAGAAACTAGGTCGTAATTAATTCTGACTAAAGAGTTGTATGCAATTGGCTACTCTATTATTCGAGAACCTATAGGCTGTAAAAAATGGTAACACGTGCATGATTGTCTTGTTTTCTTTGACCCAGTACGTTATGACCCAGTAAGCTGTTGATTCCAAACGATTACACAAAGAAATTTATTTATTGAAAATCATTATTCGTTATAAACGAAATCAACTGTATTGCATGAAGATGTGTGTTTCAATTGTTATGGTATTGGTAACGCTTTAAATTGACTTTGAACTTGAAAACAATCATACGCACCGTTAAACGCCTTCATCACCAGCAATAGCAACAAACCTTTGAGGCAAATAGACGTCAATGAACTCAAAAGCAAAAAAATTAAAAAACAAAAAAAAAAAAATTAATAAAAACAACAAATAAATCTCTACGAAAAACATGGAAAGGGGAAAAATATTAATTTAGAACAGACCGGATGGAATTTTTATTTTAAATTTCATCATTTACGGAAACATTACATCACAATGGCATTTCAAATACATACATATTATGTATGTATGTCTGTCTGCCAAAAGATCAATTGAATTATTAAATAAATGCTTGTATTTAACAAAACATTCTTAAATAATTGCATAAGAATTCCGCCAAGTTTTTTTTTCTTTGAATATTTTTCAAATCAATTTTTTTTCATTTTATTTTTGGCACATGTGACTAGTTTCTGTTTTCTCAGGCCTATTTTTGAAATATTTTCTTTTTATTAATAATTCCGTAATATTAATACACATACATACATACATACATACCCGTATTTATAACACATGCACACATACATTTTTTGTGTATTTTTATTATTACTTTCAGCAAGAGACTCTACTTTTTCTTTATTTTTGTTTCTCATTCAACACGTGTTTAGCAGTCATACGTAACGTTGCCAATGATGTGGCCCATCAGACACCAGTTGCAAAAACAAATCAAAACAACAAACATATGCACTTACTCGTGTACACTGTTATTGCAATTGTTGTGGCATTTTTAGGTGAATTCAAAAATTCACTCACACACTTACACTGCCATTAGAGAGCCAAAGACATGAGAGAACATTTAGCCTGGAATACAGTGTGTGAAGTCGGTTAAAATTTTTAATAAACAATGCAGTAATGGAAGGAATTCATTTGCAGTATTTTCAGCTTTTTTTTATCACGTCTTTTAAGTTGAAAACAATGAAACAAGTTGTTGACCTTAGGAAGTGCATCCTAGTCAACATGGTTGAAGGGCAAACAGATCTACTGGGACAGCTATTGTGGATTAAGTGGGTACCATTCAGGCGTTCTTAAATGTAAGGCAGGTGACCATATGAGCATTTCTTGACATAGAAGTTGCATTTAATAACACTTTTCACGAAGTTATAAATAGGGCTTTAGATAGAAGTCTAGATGGATAGTCTATGATAGCCAAATGGATGTTAGAGGTACCATAAACTTGCTCTGGGGAACCATACACAGGCAATTGAGATAATAAGGATCAACACAATCAGAAGATCTACACAGTATGAGCTCCTCTTTACAACTAATAAAGAGCTTGGTTGTAAATGAATTCCTGAGCATTGACCGCTAATGACTAAAAGAAAATTTAAAGATAATCTCTAATCTCTACATGGCGACTTAAAAATAAACACGAGCAAATCCGCAATAATAACATTCACAAAAAGAAGAAAACTTCCTAAATGGGTGATATAATATCACTGACAATGGAGGTGAAATATCTGGGAATAACATTGGTTAGTAAATTGAAATGGAGTGCTCATTTAAAAGGCATCTTAGAAAAGGCCAGATATGGTATCCTTATGCCATGTTGAAGCGTTTCAGTGAAATCCGAAAAATGTAAAACATGAGTTATGCACTGGATGTACAGCATGATGATCCATTGTCTAAGCGGAGAGAAGAAACCTGAAATCAACTCAAATGGTGTTGGACAATAAACAGAGACTATCAGTTGTTAGAATAACAGGGGCAATGCAAACCGGTCCTACGAAGCTCGAGAAGCTCTCTTATATTTAAGATCGCTGCATTTCACCCTCCAGAGTCTTGCAGACAATGGTTAGAGTAATAAAAGACAAGTCTAACATCAAATTCATTAAAGAATTTCATGACCTAAGTAATCGAGTGGCTGACAGTGGACATAATCTATGATTTTGGCAAAGAGTCGTAGTAATAAAAGTAAATTAAATAATTTAGAATCTAAATACCATTTTATAGTATACAGATGGGTCAAAAACAGGCTTAGGTACAGATACGGAGGTTTTAGGTTCTAAAATGAATTATTCCGAATATCAAAACTCTTTCTTTTTTCTTTCAATAGGCAGGGATTTCCAGGTTAGTAACTATTCTTTTGACGGGACTCTGTAAACTACGTAGAAACACACTTCTTCAGCATAGGGATTATATCGATAAGTATATCCTGTAGAACTCGCCATGGTCCAGTGAGACCATGTTTCAAACTCCAGGACAGACATTTCCAACAGAAGCGAAATCTGAAAGAAATATTTCCTCGGCGGCGACCTCTCTCAGTAGATTTGTGGCAAACACGTTGAGGGTAAATAAAATTGTCATGAAAAGTTTCTCAAAAATCTGTATTTAAACTGTCTGACTTTAAACTGTAGATTCCGTTATTCATCTATAAAATTAACACACACAACATAAGTGGTATGACTGAAGGATTGTAATGACCACTTATGTGTGTATCAGAGATCAGCAATGAATCACTTTTTTGCTACTCATAAGTACTCATGAAATTTTGAGTATGAGTGGGGCAACAGTATTGAAATTTAACTACTCTGATTCATTCGTACTCACTACAACATTGATTTATAAGTACAGGTTGCAATGAGTATGAGTACAACGTTGAGATCGAACTCTTTACCATTCGAAATATGTTTGATTCAAACGCCTACTCATTCAGATTCATAAATTTAGGAAAATACTTATAATACTCATAAATGATTCGAGCGTTCGAATCATTCATCAAAATTTACGATCTTAGTTATTGTTGCATTTACAACAAAAGAAAAAAGACACATAAGCAAAAAATACTGAGGAGCAAGCAGAGCCAACATACAACCTTCTAGTGAGTATTGTAGTTTCGTACGGGAATCATACTTATTTTATGATTTTTGCAAATGTTGAGTCATGGAGAGTCGAAATCAACAACATCATACGTGGTGTTAAGTATGAGTATGATGTATACTTCAAACATTGAATATGAGTAGTATGAGTATGATATTAAAATAAGTATGAATGCGTTTTAAATATCAGAAATTATGAGTATGATTCGAATCTAGTCATCTTTTTGAATACTCATGGCTGATCATACCAGAGAGTATTTAAGTAAGCATCTATACTCTATGGTGCTGAGAATGAATCATAAGAACACATTCTTGGAAACAAACCTCCCAGCATCTATAAGTTTATTAAAGCAATGGCCTTAGAATAGTCATTATAGGGGGATACTTTATAAAGTTTAAAGGGAGTACAACAATATCAATAACTTGTGCTTAATCATTCAATCATTTTTAAACCATAAACGATAATATTTTTTGTTTGTTTTAATTATCAAAGAATGTTATTTTGTTTGATAAAGGTTTCAATGCTTCTTGAAAGAAGGAAAATATAAATTCTTGGCATGTATGTCACACGTGCCTGCCTGTAGCCACCTGACAGAAGATTGTCACATCGATCATAAGCAATAAATTAGAAAATAATCTTAAAAACTTTAATAATTTTAAAGCTTAAGTTGATGACATAAAAAGTTTACCAAAAAATTTCCCTTCAATTGAAATCTCATGTACATTTTAATTTAATTTTTTTTTTAATTTCTTTATAATTGCAAAACATATGCTCTCTTAAGCAACAATTCGTTTCTAAATTATGAGGCCATGAACTTCAATTGTTTTTTTCTTTTTTTTTTTTCTCAAATGATGGATTATTTTCCTATGCGAATTACTATCTATGCTCTTAATTCGCAATAGATATAAAAACAAATTCTGTGTGTTTTTTTTTGTGAAAGAATTGTGGACTGATAATTTGTCATTCTTTAAATTTAAACAAATTTTTTGTCAAAATACTATCAAAGCATGTGCCTTTGAACTAAAACTTGCGATAAGTTTGTAAAAATTTTAATTGAATTATTCACTTAAGTCTGGCAAAGCGTGTGTATTTCCTAAAGCAATAAATTAATAGATGGGGGAAAGCGCCCAAGAGGACACTAGATTCATAAACAGTGACCTATCGCTGAGCTTTTCAATGTTAAAAGCCAATTTACATGATAATGGCTTACGGCTTACGTATAGTCAGGGAGAAATTATTACGGAATTCTATTCGTATTTTCAAAATGGAAGTAAAAATCTTACGACAGTTTTTTTTTTTTTTTGGAAAGTATCAAACCGAAGCATTATGAATGCATACCTGATCTAATAAAGTTTGGGTGGGTTTCTTAAAATTTCAAAAAATGAACAGAATGCTACCACTCCCAAATTTCCGTATTTTTTCTTAACGTATTGAGTTTACATAAATACACACATAATTGGTCATTACAATCCTTCAGTAAGGATTACGACCTAGCTTCTTACATCACTTATGTTGTGTTTGTTAATTTTATACATGAGTGGCGGGACCTATAGTTTAAAGTCCGCTCCGAACGACAGAATTTTATTTGTTCTCAGCGATCTCTCGAAATCACAGACTCGGTTGGGGTGCAGTCGCCGTAGTCTAGTAGGTAGTCGCCGTAGTCTATACTACGGTAAAAATCTTTCGACAGATTTTTTTATATAAAATACCAATCCAAAGCAATATAAATCCAAAGCAATTTCTGGCCTAATAAAGTGGAACGGATTTTGATAATTTTCTAAACTGGATAATAGCCGTACGACTGTCAAATTTTCATTCGTATTTTTTCTTAATGTCGTACTCTCTCTGATTATATATTGAGTTTACACGATACTATTCGCCTCTAAATGAATCTACCGAGCGAGGCACATCTACCGAACTCACGAGAGAATTTGATAAATTGGGCTTCCCATTAAGTACTGCAAGCTTATGATTAACAGTGTTGTTTTTGATTCCATTTACGACGAATGGGCAGCTACAGATCTGGGTAGATAATGCTGAAAATGTGGCCAAAACTTTATAATTCGTATTAGACTTGGTGGTCTGATCATCTGCAGAAGGCACATGACAAGCTCAGAAAAACGAAGCGACTGGGCTTCTACTTTGCAGTTAAACTCACTGTTCTGCTTCTGCGGTCGACAGACATAAAGACTCGTAGGTTTTTCATGTGTACCTATCCTTCTTGGAGGGCAGTTACCTACTTAGCCACTGCCTAGCTATATAAGCGATACAACACAGCAGTATACAGAATAGCGCACTGCTCTAGCGCACGGTATTACTTATCGAATTTGAAAAGCTTTCTAAACCATCAGACGAATTGTTATGCGCAGCATTGAGAAACATAAGCATACCCCAGAAAATAATGCGAACCATCGGAAGTATTGAAGAGTATTAACGAGAACAACAGTGAGAGCGGTATTCATACGATTATAATTTGTATGCAGAAGCTCACAACTATCCAAACGCACCGGGTTTAGAAATTAAACGCATACCCTGTTTTAAAAAGGTGAAACCGATGTATACAGTTTCCAAAAAAATCACGTATACGAAGGATTTTCGGGCCCTATTATAGCAGTAACAGGAATATCTAGACGTAGACGTTGAAAATAGGGCGCTAATCGCGTCATACTATTATAAGTAAGAGTGATAGTGTCACAACGATGTTTCTAAGTTGTAACCCCAAAGAAACCGAGCAGGGCACAAAGAGCAACAGGATGCTTCATGGAATTTATTTCTTCTCAGCATGGTAGAGGACGACATGGTAGACAAGGTTTTGTCCGGACTATTTATGATATTCACTGCTAATGCAATTCTTTCTGGAAGATTCGAGGACTTCATGAATTGCTTATTTAAGTGAAAATTTTTAAAAATTCAAATAAACTTTCGTAGATCCGCAGGAAAATAGGTACACTTCCCCCTATATTCAGTTTGGATGATTCCCCAGCAATTCTTAAACGCCGATAGCTTATCAATCAGATGCTCAACCTCTCTTTCAGCCTACTTATAACTCAGACAAAGCGAGCGTTACGGCAGTTGGAGTTGAGTAGAAGGAATATGCAACTTCCCTAGGCTATAATGTGGGTTATCGAAAATGCATTCTGTGCAGGATGGTTATTTATCATTCTCAATCACGTTCTGGTTTTTATAGGGTCTTATGGAGAGAAATGTTTTCGCGCCAATTTGATTGGCATGTCTTTTATAGATGTTGGTATGCTTCAAGACATTATTAGTTCTTCAAAGTATCAGATCTTGCTCTTGCCAGGTGCTAGTCCTATGCATTAGTCTCGCTCTATTTTGTTTGGCCTAACAGTTGGTTTTTTCATATGGTAACACAGTGGCATTATGCCTATGTTAGCGTCTGATTGTGTGATTTATTCTTACCAATGAAATGTAACGAAATGCATTTTGCTCTAACCCAATATTTAAAAGTGAATTATTATTTCCATACATTCTATGGCTATTAAATTTAATAACAATTTAAATGCAACAGCAATGTTGACAACAACAACAATAAACAGCACAATTATTAATAAAAATCATAATCTATGGTACAATGGGGTGGTGCAAGGGAATATTACACCAAATCACACCACACAACATTCAAATGCCGGGCACTGCCAATTGCTGTTTAACACTGCTGTCAATTATAAGCGATTTTGTTTCGAATGCTTAAAATTCATTTTGCCGGTAATTTCGATTTTTCATTTGTTTGCCATAATCAAGAGCAATATGCCGACTTTCTAATATGAATTTTTATAGCGTATTTGGATATACGAGGGCAGTACTAAAATTAGCAGATGTAATTTTAAAATTTGAATTCCTTTAACTGGCGTTTTATTCGTTAGATTCCATTCTTTCGAATCGTATTTTATTAAATACGGAAGCACGGAAAAGTAACAAAGAACAGATAGAGCCTTAGCTAGGGCCAAGGCGTTAACATCGTATGGTTACTGTTAATATCATAACGGAGCTATGGAATGTGTCTGGCAAAAGTGTGTAAAGCTAAGAGAGAGGATAACAAATGTTATTGTTTCGCTGCACTTATCGTATAGAATGGCTTGCGTAGAATAGCCAGCCGCCGTTCGAGTAAAAGTGTAATTGAAAGTAATTGTAGCAACTGTAGCAGTAGTGCTAGCGATAGTGCTAGTGATTTAATTGTGTTTTAACAATAGATGGAGGTAATATGTTTGGCAATACTAACGTAGTGCTAGCTCTCTCATTTTATTTGTATTTTGTTGTTGGTTTTTATTTTCGCATCGGTTTTTTTTTTTTTTTTGAGAATTCGTGAGTCAAGTCACGTAGGCATAGAAATTCTAAAAGCATAGCAAAATTTTATTATTTTCTTTTCACTATTACGCTGTCTACTCTCTTCTTACGCCTAGTGCTGTGAATATTCATTGTTTTTTCCATACGATCCATACTAACCATTGTCGATGACGTTGGATGATCTCTCTGCTCTGCTAAACGTTCATTCATTCGATCCATTGCTTACCTTAAAACGTATCGAATTAAAGCATTTTTGTTATTCGATTATCGCGTATGCAAAACATATGTAAGCATGAGACATGAAAGTGAGAAAATGAGTGAGAAAATTAGTTCATAAAACTGACAGCACCTGTACAAGCGTACAACAACAACAATAATGATAAGAGCCAGCCAAAGCCAAAGCTAAAAGCAATTTAAAAATCGCAAAATCATTGAATGTTTGTTTATGGCGCTTTTTGTGGAAGTAAAACTATTTGAATTCGTTGGATTTCTTTTTTTTCCTTCATTGTGTTACCTACCAACAGCGTTTAGCACTTTCATAAATTTATTTTTGTTGCTCTCTTTATGTTGTTTCGTTTTGTTTTCATTTATGATTTGCGATTATTTGTGTATTTATTTTATATGATTATTGTTTGAGTATTGCTTGTTAAACTAAGCATTCACGAGGTATTTTCATGAGTCATTTGATGAATATTTTGTCAGTTCTTTATCTTCTCTTTTAAGATTAAAACAAGAATGTTTACCAATCTCTATGAGAGCTTTATGTAGTCGCACTATGCTGGTAGACTTAAGATTGTAAGCACTGTCCTCCCTGAATGCTTTACAGACTTGAAATTTATTCAAAAGATACTCTTCCACACTTTTGTACTTTATTTAGAGAGACCTTAAAGTATTAAAATAAGTTTACTGCAGAGATCAACCACATTCAAACACAGATAGGGGAGGTCTTCTTGTAAACTTTTCGTAAGGACTACAGGGGAGAGGCTATATCCTGGCTAAGCATATCTCAAATGTGTTCTCAGCAGAAAGTTTCCACTCAAGCAAGCTATATAACATAATTGGCCATTACAACCCTTCAGTCCGGATTACGGCCAAACTTCTCACACCACTTATGTTGTGTGTGTTAATTTTATACATGAGCGGCGGGACCTACAGTTTAAAGTCGAATCTGAACGACAGATTTTTGAGATACTTCATGACAATTTCTTTTACACTCAGAGTTTTTGCCAGAAATCTGCTGAGAGGAAGCCGCCGAAGAAATATTTTTTCATATTTCGTTTTCGGATGTCAAGCAAGCTAAACTGATGCAATTTCAAGAAATCGATTGATGTAAACAATGACAATGACAAATACTGAAGGCCGCCCCATTTTAGTAGACATTTCAGAATTTGACTCAATTTGACTCAATAAATTAAGCAGCGTCAATAAAGCTCAAAGAGCATTCGAACATTTTGAGGCTGCATGGAAATTGATTGCCTTATGTTATGTGTCGCAGAGGATTTACGCTACTTTCAAAATTTCTAAACAGCAATTATACGGTTAAACAGTATCAACCTTTTCAGGAAGTTGTCACACAATTGCGTTTGATGTCGATTCCGAAAAAGTTTTCTCCAAACTCAAATGTTCATTCAAAATTGAAACCTTTGGGCTACATTAGATACTTTCCCAATCTCTCACACATCATCATATCGTGGACATTGTCAACTGCTTTCTGGGTAAAGATCACAATTGCACATTCAAAGCGTTTAATCTCTTCCGAACTTATACAACCACAACGAAATTTATAACAAATGCTTTTAACTTTTAAAATTGTTAGCGTTTATTACACAAACTAATAACGCAGGTTGTTCTAGTTCTGATAGAGGAGTCAGTTAACAGATGCCTGTTAACAGGAACACTTGCCTTCATTTGCTGAGTCGAAAATTTTTCAAAAAATAATTTGATCAACTAAACTGGTTTCAACTAAAATGAGCAAAAAGTTGGCAACATTTCTTTCTAAATTTTAGGTCCATTTAGCTGCTAACGGTCTGGAAAAACAGAAAGTGAAAATAGCTTTCATTTGAAGCGTGATTTATTTAAAGTAAGATTTGTTATTTTCGAATACGGAGGATCTAGCAACCGTAGAATGTATTAAAATAGCAGAAGATTACTGTGAAATTGATCACTTTTTCAGCATTAAAGGTCGTCTTAATCGACCCTTCTCTATAAGCAATTGACAGTTAACTGTACTTGCTACAAGTGCAGTCAGATCTGTGCATTAACACAATGTGTTCACTGCTACTGTGCGTTCAGTTACAGAAAGTGTGATGAATAATCGGAATTTTGTTGCATGGCGTTCTCATTAATCGTGCCCATCTTACAGCTTTATAAGGCATATTTTGCACTGGGATTTTCGCCTTCATACAAGTAAAATTCAAGATTTAAAATCGCCTGATCATCCCAAACGCCCTCATATTCTGATTGGATTCTAGACTTAAATTTTCTTCTTTACTTCTCATTTGTTGGCCACACGCCAACAAACATAACTGTCGGATATTCGTTTCAAAGAACCCAGAAGTGATTGTGAAAAGCCGTAGGCCCGAGGCCCTGGAAAAAGTAATTGTTTTGATGGCAATTATAATCTGGGGTTCGTCGTCATCTAGCAGGTAGTGTGTTGGCTTATTAGACGTGAGGCCACGGTTCAAACCGCAGGTCAGACATCTCCAACAAAACGAAAATATGAAAAAATATATCTTCGACAACTTCCTTTCAGCAGATTTCTGGCAAAAACTTTGAGAATAAAACTAAAATTGCCATGAAAGGCTTCTCAAAAAATCTGTCGTTTGGAGTCGACTTTAAACTGTAGATGCCAGCACTCGTGTACAAAATTAACATACACAACATAATTGGTGTGAGAAACTAGCTCGCAATTCTAACTAAAGGGTGAATAATGATGCTGGCTTATTGAATGAAGGCACATGATTCAAACCCCAGCTTAAACATCTCGAACAAAACGAAATAAGAAAACCAGTCTTCCTGGAAAAAACTTTGAGAATAAAATTAAAATTTCCATGAAAAGTTCTTTAAATCGGTAGGTTCCGCCACTCATGAATAAAGTTAACATAGACAACAGGTGTGGTGAGAAGCTAGGTTGTAATCCTGACTAATGTATTGTTATGAGCAATTAAGTGCGAAATTAATTTTATGCTTTCATCAGTTAGCCAATGAGATCATGTGATTTGAAGTCACAATATTTTAAAATTCAGTTTTTATGAGGATAAGATCCTAGTTGTGAAGCACTTGAAAACCAATACTCGCTCAAGTAAACGCTGAGATTCTGCCAAAAAGTAGCTAAAACAACCACGAAAGAATGGACTGCTGGAACCCATTACAAGGTCAAAGTATTTTATTGCACACGTACGACTGTCATTAGGCAACAAGCTTTTTAAATATAATGTTACTTTGTAAGCGCACTTTCAATTCGATCAAGTTTCAATCATTCCCTGACAACGGTGTACGTGAATAAATTCAGAACAATTACAACTCAGTAGGGCATTACAATGCTAATGTACTTACTATGACTGCCTACAATATTTCTAAACGAAAATTAATGAAGAAATCTACTGTAGAAGCAATTACTCACATGAATGCTCGCTCTTACCTCTCCCACAATCACCCGCTACATGTATAATCAATACAGAAGTGACGTTCAATTGACATTTCATTTTAAGTGAGGGCGTGTGTATGTGTTGTTAACGCTTTTCCTTAAAAAGGGAGAGTGTTTTTTATTTTATTGCATTTTTAATTGGGGCTAATAAACAAATTGTCAACAATTATTCTATTACAACCAACACTTGAAAATTTTTAATTGCTGCGTTGATTAGGGTTTCTGTTTGGCAATGCATTTAAAAAGGGATTTTTTATTTTTTAAATTTAAAGTGTTAGTTCTTGAAATAATTTAATAATTTTAAAACGAAATTTATTAATTTATCATGGGGAATCATTAAACTGTAAAATAAAATCAATTTTAACATTTAAATTCTCAATTGTTGTCTGCATTTTAAAAGAAATTCTTCTTAAAACCCCATTCGTTCAAAGAAACCCTGAATGTATGAAAAAAAAACTATGAAAACAACAACACAATATTTTATTAAATATTTTGCAAAAAAAAAGCAACAACAACAACACCAATAAAAAAAGACCGCGTTTCATATTTCAATTTAAATTCATTCATTCTCACTTTACATGTGCAGTTTTTATTTTCGCCATGCGCTCGAATAAGTCTACGTGATCTGAGTCAAGACTACCTTGTCTATTCGTTCGTTTGTGATTCACATTCTCACAACACTATTGTGGGGTAAAATTATTAGAATAGAACCGAAAGAAGAAAAACATCAAAAGTACAATCACATATAGTGGGGCTAGAAATATATTAATTTGACGTTTACGATATTAATACGTCAAGGTCAAATGAAATGAATTTCTATGAATTGAAAATCTGGTTGAATGAACGCTTAACGAGTCACGTGCTTTGAATACAATTTATAGATAATGAGTGAGAAAAAAAAAAGTAAAAGTTAAACCATTCGGTAAGGATAGGTAAGCTGGGCAGGAGAGATCTCTAGCATTACATCGGTAAAAGACATGTGACCCCAAGCATGTTATCGCTATGAAAAAGTCAAAATACTGTTTACAACATCCAGACAGATTTCCTGCAATATTATCTTGAAAGACCTGCACCTGTTTCACCAACATGCAAACAATGAAATCTAGCCATTTTGATAGCCAGTTAGTTATTTAATAGCTCAGTGCTGAGTCACTCAAACTGTGCAAAGATTATCGTAACCATTAATCTTTTTTCTGGCTTAAAAAACAAGAGTACCAAGATCAAAATTGTGACTGACAGTCGCATCCATGAGTCTTTAAAAAGCCGCAAGTCCCAGCATTCTCACATTTTCATCCATGTGAGATAGTTTGCTATGTCATGCTATCTGATACACCAATTTATAGCGTTTTAAGTGAGAAAAAGATACTCAAGCACTTACCATCATCAATCCTCTCATTGCCACGTGATCATCATTCCTGACCGAATACTTCATTGCGAGCTTTTCATGAGAGATTTTTTTTTTTGAATTTTGAAAAGAAGAAGTTCAACCGTCTGTAAAAGACTGTTCATAGAGTTTTCGGATCTTTCGGATATTGCACGCAGTGAATATCATCATGAAATTCTAGTCAAGACCTTGTCTTGGAGAATAGAATACAGCAATCGCGTGAAGTTAAGGTTTCTCATCACTATGATTAATTATACGTGTACTCCTATTATTTTTCATGGATTCCTGTTCGACTTGGTCAATCTTTTGACGGCTTCTTCTGATTGTCAAAATTTGATATGCTGAATTATGGGTCTCTCATTAGTTAAGTTCTACATCTTCGTGTTACTGCTAGTGTTGGGTCAGAATGTCCCTCGTATAATATATACGACACTCTTGTTTGACTTCAACATTGAAATAAAATGATTGACGATATTCTGCTCAGAAGAACTGAGATTTCTGCATTCGATGTTTCAACTTATTGTCTGTGCGATATATTCTATAGAAGGCTCCTGTAAAGCGTATTGTATCGTTGCCTATTTACTTTCAAATTCTTCTCTGAATTATGTTAACGAAACTGAAACAAGACAAAAGTAAAGCGGAAATCCGAGTAAACCGTGAAAATGCGTTGTGGAAGCCCTATGCTCCTTGTAGAAAGTGTCAGCAAGAGGAACATTTCAATATTTTGGTTGACATTGGATTGGACTTTGCGAAATGGAAAGCCAGCATGCAGAGTACTCTCACAAGTCCCATGTTTTTAAATGCTGCACCTACATATGTTAGCAATAAACTGATAGGTTTTAACAGATGTGGCAAGGACAGTGTGAATTTCAATGTAAATCCAACAGCATTTTCATCATGAATTTAGAATTAAAAGGAATTAACTGTTTCATATAACTACCCAAATAGCCCATTCAAGAAGCATCCTCTACAATCAAGATCATAGGAAATTCAAGCAGTGCCCAATGCTTATAAATCAGTAGAACTTAATCCGTAACGTAACGTAGTGTTAGGATACTTAGTACACCAATTCAATAAATTTCTACCAAAGGCATTACATTTACACAACGAAAGATGGCAACTCTATAGTTCTAGAACAGTAAATTCCTAATGACACTGAAAAAGACAATACCACTTACAGCCGAAATATAAGTATTGCAAATTGGGAAATAAGTTTATTCAGTTTACAGTAAGCATTTCGTATTTTAAAGGGACCGATACATGTTATAGAACAGATAATCGCTAACTTTGAGCCTCTCGTAAAATGATTATCATCATTGATGGGCATTCCATTGTTTTATTGTTTGCAGTTTTTCACAGTAACTAATAAGTCTCTCAAGCTTAGTGATGTTCTAGAAGACGAAGTGCAAGGTAGTAAAAGTAAATTATGTTGTGGAGTTACGTGCTAAAAAGTGAAATTTAATAGAGGCATAATTTCAAGTACATGCCAGGGTTATTAACATCTTTCAGTTTCTTTAGTTCAAATCTATTATGTGCTGCCATCTATTGCATAAATTTTTGGTAAGATTTTGCAAGATTTTCATTAATTGATTGATCATGATTGATGATGATTGATGCCAAAAAACACAGAAATGAAAAAAAATGACAGTGTTATCATGTAAATTGTATGTAAACGTGTAGTGTTGTGTTGCAGTGAGTATATTTTTCGTTGTGCCTGTCACTGTAACGGATCTGAATAATATTTCTCACTTATTTTAAATGTTTCAAAAATTTAATTACCCCAGACAAAATTTTAGGCCAAAATACAATAAAAAAAATTAAAAATATTTAGGAGAAGAAGAAGAGGACGCAAGGAAAAGAAAGAAGAAAAAACAATATTTTTTTATGGCATTCTTTTAACGACCATAAATAATGAGGCTGACAAATATACACAACAAATGCATAATAAAATAAAAAAAAAATATTTTAATTTTATGCGCCCCATAATAATAATAATTTCAACAATTAAATTCCGTTTTTGCACACACGGTGACAGCGTACAGTGGGTGTCTAAGATAGTATTTATTCAATAATATATTCGTGAATATAAAATTTTATACAAATAGGTTGCACAAATTACTTGTGCTTGAGCAGAATTTAATAATTGTTGGGTCCAGTAAGGCGGATCAATAAGAGCCTGAGCATTCTCGTTATTTAACTCGTTATTTTACTAAACTGTGCAGAGAGTACCTGTCCATAAACATTATTCCGACATTGAGAACAGGCTTGACAATGTCAAAGAAAGTGGTTGATAGTCTCATCAGCCAGCAATGTTGATGCTTGTCGACAGGCATCTGTCAGTTGATTCAGTACAATAAATTTCTAAGCCTAAACGGTTAAAGCAGGAAAGTATTTTACCAGAAATACCCGGGGATATTGGGTATCTGCTTCAACAACTCAAAACTAATGTGAGAACAGATCAAGGCACTTGACAGTTGCAATGAAAGATATTGCCGAAGATATATGTTTTCATTATTTTCATTTCCAAATGTCTGAGATGGGGTTTGAATCACGGGTTCGCGTTTAAAAAGTCAACATTATACCTACTAGACTAAGGCGACTTCCCCAGTGTAATTAACATTCGTTAATTTGGCTTGCAACATACTCCACCATACTCTCATAGACGGAGAGATCTTTTAAGATTAAACTTTTCATAGAAAACTTTTAAGCTTAGAATCTAAGTACACTGCCATCGAACTCTTTGAAATAAGCAATATAGATGATCTTAGTTTAGAATCATCCATCCAGATTAGGTGCTATCAGGTATAGGTGCATAAAGGGCAATTAATTTAACAGACAAGGCAATTAAACATTATAACACTTTCGTAGGGGAGTGAACTCAGCAAATGCAAAACCTCTCTAACATAAGACGATTGAAAAGAGTGAGCCATAACAGAATCTACCATAGCGGAATTTTAATAGTCGATTCTGTGGGTATGTTTTAATTACCTTGGCTTGAAGAAATAAATTTCCGAATGAGTATTAAAAGTAAATAATAGCCAGCGTTTCAAAAAAATTTTTATTAAGTTTTTAAAACAGAGGGTGAAAGGTGTTTTTGTCGACTTTGAAACCACCCAAGTAGTTGCCGTAGTCTTAGTAGGTAGGTTATAGACGAAAGCCCATGGCTCGAATCCTCGGTCAGACATCACAAACGAAATACGAAAACATATTTCTTCGGCGACTTCCTCTCAACAGATTTCTGGCAAAAACTCTGAGAAAAGTAAATAAAATTGCCATGAAAAGTTTCTCAAAAAAATCTGTCGTTCGGAGTCGACTTTAAACTGTAGGTCCCACCACTCATGTATAAAAAAACACACACAACATAAGTGTAATGTAAATGTAAAATAATTGATACAAATTTTTTTAAATTGATCTTTTTAAAAATTTTTGTGAACATGGTTTATAATTTTCTTCAGCATGGAAGGGCAATCAATTTAGCAGAAAAGGCAATTAAACAATTATAGACTTTTCGTAGGGATAGCGTTTAACTCAGCCAAATACAAAAGCACAATACACTCACTAGATAAGAGGATTGGAAAATAGTGTGGAAACATCTTATGTATACATAGTATTGGAGGAGAAGCCATAACAGAGTCTACCCTTTAGAGTCATAAGGATTTTTAATAGTCGATTCTGTGGTATTTTTTTATTACCTTGGCTTGAAGGAATAAATTTCCGAATTGAGTATTGAAAATATAAATATAAATCATAGCCAGCGTTTCAATAAATTTTTTACTATGTTTTTAAAACAGAGGGTGAAAGGTGTTTTTGTCGACTTTGAAACCCCAATGTAGTGCCGTAGTCTAGTAGGAGGTGGTTTTTTAGACGAAAGCCATGGGTCGAATCCCCGGTCAGACATCACAAACGAAATAGAAAAAATATTTCTTGGCGACTTCCTCTCAAGAGATTTCTGGCAAAAAATCTGAGGTAAATAAAATTGCCATGAAAAGTTTCTCAAAAAAATCTGTCGTTCGGAGTCGACTTTAAACTGTAGGTTCCCCACTCATGTATAAAAAACACACAACACTAACGATAAGATAGATGTAATGTAAATGTAAATAAATTGATACAAATTTTTTTAAATTGATCCTTTTTAAAAATTTTGTGGAACATGGTTTATAAATTTTCAATTGTAACGTTTATACATTTCTGTTACTGCAAATGTCAAATGTCCCATTGTATAATACAAAAGTGTATTAAGGTCTATACACTCGCTTACTGATAAGGCTAAATTTAGCTTTAATATATAAATTTCTGTATGTCAACTTCTAGAACCATACTGTTGATTTGTATTGTTATTCTTTTCTATTGTTTGTGTTTGGTATTTAGTTTGTTTTGTAATTTCTGTACTTCGTTTTCTAGAATAAACACATCAGTCCTCAAGTTTATTCCATCTGTGCCATACATTTCTTAATTTATTCAGTTTCTCTTTAGGATTACCAATTAAAAAAAAGGTCCTTTTTGTTCGTAATTCTATTTCCAATTAGCAAAAGCATTTCAGTGTTGCCAAACATATTTTGAAAATAAAACAAAAAACATTTTGAAATTAGTGTTTACATATTCGTTTATTTTCAGTCTTTAAAATTAATTATAAAACATATTTACTGTTGAATATGTATGCGCATATTTAGAATTGTTAAATTTTTATAAAATAAATTAGGTTTTTCTAAAATAATTTGTTTAATTAATTAATTTATTATTAATTATTATTATTATTATTATTTAGTTTTTTACGTTTTTTAATTGGTTATAATATACGTATGTATGTAGGTTTGTTAGGTGGGTAAGTTATATACACTCAGAGACAATTACTATTTTTTGTTTCTTTTTTTTTTTCTAAAATGTTTCTTTTTAAATGGTTCGTTCATGTTCTAGATTTCAATAGAAGTTAATTTTTGGATTTATTAGTTTAAGATTGAAATTAAGAACATAAAAAAAAGAATTTAATTAATTAATCAAATGCTATTTAGTTATGATTTATAATTAAATATAAATACTAAAAGCAAACAGGAACATTATACACATGACAAGAGAAAAAAATTGTTTTTTTTTTGTTTTTTTGTTTTTAAATTTAATACAAAATGGTGTTTAAAATAATTACGAAAGAAATTTTTTTTTTTGTTTTTTTTTTTTTTTGTAAATTTTCGACAACTTAAGACAAATGATGTTATATGGTTATAATGCAGGTTTTATTTCGAAAAAGGTACCCGTAGCAACGTTTTTTTTTTATTATTTTTTTCGTTTGATCTACGCTTAAGAAAATTTCTTAATGCAACATCAGCTTAAAAGGTGATGACTCCATGCCAATAGCCATAGTATAGCTATGAATTTCCATAGGCCCATAGGTATGCTAAAATAATATACACAAAGTTAAGTTTATAATTTTCTTTTTTATTCATGGGGTTTTTGAAGGAAAAACAGAAAAAAAAATAATTTTTTTTTTTTTCAGAACCTTAACCAAATTTATTTGCACATTTGAAATGGTTTTACATCACCTCTTCCTTCGGCATGCTTTGTTGTTGTTAATTTAGCAACAGGTTTATTTAGAGAAATAAAGAAAACAAAAATTCACTTAAAATTAAAAATTACAAACAAATATAATCATCACACACATTGAACCAATCAAGCCATATAATACAATAATAAAACATGCATAAAATGTTACAACATAAAATAGAGAAAAAACAACAACATTAATAAACGGTAACTGTTTTGCAAACATTTACAACACAGTCAAAGTCTTAAGTATAAAAAAAAAGTCCAGTTTGTCATAAAAGAATTTAAAAAACAAGAGTAGAGCTTTGGCAGCACTTTTATACACAGTACTCTCTCTTAGATACTTAATATTTTACATTATTTACATTCCTTTTGTTTTTCTTCCAATTAGAATGAAATCTCTCTCTCTCACACACCCGCATACATTCGCTATGTCTCTCGCTGTGTTTTAACTGTGCTTACTTTTATTATTATATTGTTAAAGTATTGTTTGTGTTAACTGTGACCTTCTCTATAAGCTCAATGCTGTTATACTCACACATTGTCATCAGTAAGTAGAAAAGTAAGGAAGTACTTTGTTTGTGTATTCCATACAACAGACTCTATCGATTAATTTTAAAGTATTTAAGCAAACATTGAAAAACAATAACAAAATACACAGTATTTATGGAATTTATTGAATGGAATTGAATTTCTAACCTTTTTTTCGTAGAAAATTAGGGATTTTATTTTTTTTTTTTTTGTAGAAATACCTCAAGAAAATAAAAACAAAACATTGGTTATTTTTTATTTTTATGTATACATTCTTTATAAATAATTTCTTTTGAGAATATTTATTGAAACATTCTTTTCTTTTATTGAAATTTTTTTCGGTTTTTTTCTTTTTTATAAATTTTCATTACTTTTTTTTGCACAATTAAATACAAATTGAAAGCGTTTTCTAAATGTTTTGTTTGTATGTAATGTTCTCTTAATCATCTATTAATTTTTTTTCTTCTTTTCTTGCTATGAACTAATAATTTACATATAAGATAGGAAAATTGTTAAAGTTTTGAGAATAGTAGATCGTTAGTTGGCTGCTAAATATTCTATGAAATTCAATGGCTAAGGCTAAAACATGAATCTCTCAAATCTCTTAAAAAAATTAAATGAAATTTCCATAAATTGTTTACGGCTTCTTCTTCGTTCAGCTTTCTTCTTTTAATTATTAACTTAACATACAACATTATAAATTATTATTCTTTTTATTTTTTTATTTTTATTTATTTATAAAGACTAAATTATGTATAAAACTAAATATTTGCATTGTTAGTGTTAAAATTGTTTTTACATTTAATTTAAGTTTTTATTTTTAAATTATTTAAGTAAA